>JAODAL010080261.1:0-12306 GCA_025379985.1 Phyllomedusa bahiana | reverse complement strand
GTGGCAAGGTAGGATGCCCCTGACCACATCCATATACTTCATCTGGTCAGTCAGCCTTTCTGTCCCTTCGGGCCAAGCCACCCCGCAACCCTGTAAGTTATAGGAGTTGTGGCCGGGCGTAAGGACAAGGTGGATGATGACACATAAAATGTTCTGGGGTTATGTTGGTGGGGGGTCCAGTGCACAGCTCTGCCCGGGGGCCCTAGTGCTTTAAAGGGGCCGATGACCCAGGGGGGGGGCAGGGTCTCCTGACAGCGATTTTCCCCCTATGGAAAGGATGTTTGTAAGTATTTGTTGTTAGAAGGGTTAAACCCCAATTTTTTGTTTGGGCTTTTTGTAGTAGGGGGGGATTTTTTTATTTGAAATTTGCCCAAGGCAAAACTGGGTTTTTTAAATGTTGCTTTTTGTTTTATCCCAAAGAAAAGTATTTTGTAGCCATTATTTTTTTTTTTGTTGTTTTTTAATTTTGTTGTATTTGTTTAATAAAGTTTAATAATCTTAGCGCTAATTAGCACACAGTTTATTTGATTGATTGATAGTGCTTTACTACAGTGGCCACACTTAGGTATCTGGCGTAGGAGTCTGTGCCCTTTCTAAAATTGCGTAAGTTTGTAGCACCTTGGAGCTCCTGTAGCTCCAATCAGTGAGGTCACTAGTGTGCTGCGCTAGTATCACCTGGAGTTAGAGCAGTAGGTGTTAGGTAATATCTCCTGCATTGTGTGTGCTGTGCTCTTATCCTTATTTGCTCTGGACCAGCAATTTTTTAGCACACTGGTTATTTCTATAGCTCTAGAATTATGTTTTTAAAAAGGGGAAAGTTTCGCAATTATACAATTATCAATTTTAAAACAGATACGCCAGATTTATTATACAGTGATAATAAATCACATGAACAATAATAATCTCATGTGTTGGAACATCAAAGGTTGCTTACAAAATAAACTTTTCACTTATGGTGACAAAGTTATTTTTGGAAAAAATTACACCTCCCTCTGTGTCATTTCTATTTTAACAAAGGTCTGTTTTAAGATTGCCCCCTTTTATCATAAAAAAGGCTTTCCCCTGTGGTAAATGCCTTCGTGTTAAAAAGGTCAGGTTTAAGGGGTAAAAATTTCCCCATTCGGGCATGAAAAAGGCTCTCCCCCGTGTGAATTCTTCTGTTTTACCAAATTGATTTCTCTTAAAAGTTTTCCCCACTTTTAGGGGAAAAGGATCTCTCCTGTGTGAATTCTTAAATGTTTTTCCAAATTTTTTTAGTAAAAGATTTTAAAACTTTCTGAACTAAAAAAATGCTTTTCTCCAGTGTGAATTCTCTCATTTGAAAACAATTTTTGTTTTTCTGTAAAATTTTCCCCTTTGAACAGGAAAAAGGGTTCCCCCCTGTGGAATTTTTAGTTTAACAAGGTCAGGTTTACGAAAAAAAAGATTCCCCCACTTTCGAACATAAAAAAAATTCCTTCCCTGTGTGGTTCTCTCATGTTTTATACATTTGATTTAATCTAAACCTTTTACTAACATGTTAAGGGTGGTCTTTCAGGGGCCTTCAGGTATTTTGGATGGTTGCCAGTTTTGGGTTTTGATGCGGGTCGTGATGCAAATGCACAAAAGACAGAGTTTCTGAGCCCAAAGCTTTTAATTTATTAGTCAAAGCACCCCTGTATTTATACCCCGTTTAATGGGGCGTTCCCTTTGATTTATATAAGCATGACATCGTTTTAAGGACAATCACTTTTTTAGGTAAAAGTTAGTGGAACATGGCCTTATTGGAAATTAATGGGGTCACATGTTCTCATTCTTTTATCGAAACTAACAGTTTTAGGGTTTTTTGGGTAGCTTTTTATTACTTCCTGAAGTTTTTCATTAGGTTCTGTATTAGCTTTTATTTTTCTTTTGTCACACAAAGTTCAAGCAATCGTGATTAAAAACAATTTCTAGGGAAAGTCGCTTAAGCTTTGGGGGAAAAGTTACCAGAAAATTTAAAACCCTTAGTTGGAAAATTGGATACATTTTTATTGTCACCCTTAACAAAACCCCCCTTATGGATGAAACCAGTTGAAACATCCTCATCCCCCCCCTTGATGGAAATTTCTAATCTTTCCCTTTTGCTTTCCCTTCCTTGGGAAAGTTGAGCCCGCCCCGAGAAAGGGCGGCCCCCCCGATATCCCTAAGTTGCCTTCCTTCCCCTAAGTTTATAATACTCCGGGGTCACACTTAATATCTGGAAGTGTAATTTTGGGGTACGGGGGGGTATTACCCCTTGTATGGGGGGGAGGGGGGTGGGCAGTGTCGACAGGCTCTTTACATCACAAAACAAAAAAAAGGGAAATGTCCAGAAAGTTTATACATTTTGGTAGTTTCCCATGGCATTCTTCGAGGGTGGTTGTTCACATACATAGTTTATTGGGAAAGCATAAAACCATTCTTGGGGGAATCCCCCCAGCAAGGGGGATCAGCAACATCCAAAGTAATCATTTTGCTGCGACCACTGCAACGAAATCAGCAAATGGCACTAGAGGCTCCATTTTCCAACCCCTGTTCCAGCCAGTCAGTAAAAGGGGTTCTCGATACCAAAATTTTTCGCAATTCCCTCAGATGGGGTTGTCAGCCCTTCCGGGCCCTTGGTGACCTACCATAGGAGTGTTTTTTTTTGGGGATAAAAGTACAACAATAGATCCGAACTTTTAAAAACCCCCCCCTTTTTCCCCCAAAAAGCATGTCTGTGCCTCTATTTTGCCATGTCATCAAAGAGGTGGGCCCTATTGGTCAGCAAAAACCTCTTATTGATCTCTAGTAAAATTAATGATCGCTGTTGATTATAAAGATATAATTTACCCCAATTAACATTCTTTTTATGTAACCCACAAAAGAGAACTGATTCAAAACCGCGACCTTTTTTTGGCCTGAACTTTCGGCACTCCTCGGGGGACTCCTATGTTGTCTATATAGTTTTTTGTGTCAAAAACCCCTGGGGTACGTTCTCTTTTTTTAGTGAAACCTTCAGTACAAAAGTTGTTAATTTAATGTATTTTGCTAAAGAGATTTTTGGAAGGGCAAAGTTTTGCACCAGATAAACTCCCCCACTCGTTACTAATTTGGTCTTAATTCATATCTCCACACATCCACCAGAAGTCAGTTCTTGCCAATTTGGGTTTATAAACATTTAGCCTCATACTCATCTTTTATCCTTGTCTAAAAAAAAGGGTTCTTTTCAAAAATTCTGAGGAAAAATTTTCCCCACTATTTTTCCCCAATTTCTGTTCTTGGAAACAGGTTAATTCCGGGTAGCTACAATCTGGGGGGGTATCTGACCCACTGTTACTGCTGGATATTTTTGTGCTAGGATTTTGCATTGTTATCATTTAAGGGTTTATGAGGCTTTGTATAGGGAAGGATACAGGAAAGCCCTTTTGGGTTTCCATTTCCTCCTAAATTTTTAAATGGTATTGTCCTAAGTGGGCCTAGCTGTTGCCATGGATACAATTTGTTCTTTGATTTTGCAGGGCAGTGTACCTCTCCAATTTAACCCACTCATTTCTTTCTGTGAAACCTGTTTCTAGGGCATTTTATCTTCATAAGTCATTTCCCTCAATGTAGTGAGATTAAGGGGGTGAGTGGGGTTAGGGGGTCTGGTCTCCTGTCACTGCTTCTGGTTTTTGAAAGGCTTTTAACCAAAAAGGGTTTCCTTGTGTGACCCTTGGCTGGGAAACATACAATCCTAATACATAAGGGCCTTCATCCCCTGGGGGGGGGGGGTCATTTATGTTTATTAAGGGGGATTAAGGTCTCCCTTACCTCAGTGCTTTTGGATCACAACCCATTTGGGGTGATCCTTAAAATGTCATCCTTTCTGAGGGGGTGCACCGCTGACTAACCTGGTCCTAGTTCCTGTGGTGTTTTCCCCCAGGAACCCCTGTTTTCCATCCGCATCTGCCCAAGAATTCAGTTCTCTTTCCCCGGGTCTGGTGACACAGATGTATTTTACACCCCCCTGGGACCCTGTAACCAATTTATCATTGTCTTTCCCACTGTGTTTGTCCCATTCACTTTTGTACCCCCCTTACAGAATCAAATGGGAAGGTTGCTGAGGGCTGGAGGTGTTGAAACCACTGTTCCACATCCTCTTTTTTGGGTTTCCCAGCTCCAGCCCCCCGTTTGGAGCTGAAAAGGGAAAATATGCCTCTCAGAGCAGAATCATCCTTCCGTTCCAGCGTTTACGGGTTCTTGCAGGATCCAGTTGGGTTTTCCTTAAAGTTTTACTGGGTGTCTGTGTGAGGAGAACGGGAAAAAAGGACCATCAAATTTTGGGTTCTAGCGGTTTCGGGTATGTCTTTCAAAAATACCCAATCCCCTGGTCAAAGAGAATGAAAAAGCCCTCTTGGCTGTCTGGATCTGGAATAGAATCATAGATTTTTTTGTACACTAGAGACCCTCTTGTGCAGATTTCGGACATAACTAGTGAGACTGTCAATTGAGCTGTAGGTTTTGGGAAGTAAACCCCCAACCCTTGGGTGACCCAAATAGTACTTCAAAAGGAGACAATTTTGTTTTCAATTTGGTGTTCCCGACTGAAAAGAGTGCTAAGGCAAGACTCTGCCCAAAGGTTTTCCTAATCCTCACTAGTTTTTTAAAATTTTTTAGCTTCAGATCCCATTCAGTCGTTCTATTTTCCATAGATTGGGGGTGATAGGGAGTTGGAAGGTTTGGACTTCCCCCTAACTCTGCATTGCATGTTGATTACCTCTCCGTGAAATGGTACCTCTGTCACTTTAAAAAAGTTCAAAAATCAACCTACAAAATATTTTGTATCAGTTTCTTTCGGGTTTTTGGGATCTGGATGGCTTCGGGCCCACCCTGAAAAGAGTCACACAAACAAGGAATATTCTACGTGCTCCTTTGGTAGCTTATGAAATCCAATAGAAAAACGTTGGAAGGGAAAGGAGCTTTTGGTGTATGTTTCGGGGGTACCTTGATTACTCTACCTGGGTTGGTTGTTGATGTGAGCTGTTTGTGCATATTGGTAGCAACTGTTGTGAACCCTGGGCAAACCATTTTTTCTCGACTGAGCACCTGGCATTTTTGGACGGGGTTTTGGTTGGAGTGTGCAGCCGGACATTGCAGGGTATAAGGACCTGGGCAAGCATACCCGCAATCCCCCCCTCCACAGACCTTCACGTTCCTGAGCCCAGCTTTGCCCAGACTTCAGTTTTCCCCCAGTGTTTTGGGGGTAGAGCTTTCAGGATCCCTAGGTCTAGGGTTGACTCAGTGGTCATCATGATCAGTGGGGGTGTCGTGGGGCCTCTTGTTCTTGCCCCAGATTTTGGGGGCGTTGCCTCTCTCCACCCTTGGGTTCCCTGGCCGCCAGTTTGGGCCATTCTGTTGCCCTCTCTTTGCCCGTCCCTCTTTGTTCAGCTTTGTGTGTGTTTTTCCCTTGACTATGGCACCTCTTTGGAAGCAGAAAGGGGGGCCTCTTTATTTGGTGATGAGTTGCCCATGTTTTAGGGGGAGTGCCTGCGATTAAGGAAATCCCTTGCTTTCCATAGGGACCGTAATCATGGGCAATTCCAAAAGCATTCCTGGAATCTGTGTATTGTTGCTCGTTTGTTTTTTGGACTCTCTAAGCGCTGCAATGAGTGGAAAATTTGCTTGGGGGCCGATACGGGGCCCGGCAAGCGATTAGCTGCTCTACCTCAGTTTGTGTGACCCCCCGGCCCGGGGGGGACGGGCCATGGGGCAAACCGGCATTTGCCCGGCGAGCCCGGGGGTCCGGGCCGCGGGGCCCGGCTCGGATCCCCCCCGAGGGGCCAGTTTTTTTTCCCCCCCGGGGGGCCCCGAGCCCCGGCGCCGTCTGGGGCGCGTTTAAAGGGCCGCAATGGTCGATCGGCCGGACCCCTTGGCAGGGGACCAAAAAGGCCCCCCCCGTCCCAAAGGTGCACGGCCGGGTCACCGACCCAGCCATGAGCCCTCACAGCCCCCGCCCGCACGCGCGGTGAAGCAGCAGCGAGGTGAACAGCTGGGGTCTATGATCCGTCCTCGGCTCCCAGGAGGCCCCGGGGGGGAGGGGCGATGTGATGTGTCAAGCGCGCTCGCCCGCGTTCCGCACCTGCTGCGGCGGGGGGCCTCCCGGGGAAGAAATAGAAGAGGAAGCAGAGAACCCCAGGTAAGGGGTAGTTTTTACTTATTTTTTAAAAATACTGCCCGTTACCTGTATCCTGCCTGCCTAGCTTATACCAGCCCTGGCACCCGTAACCCGCCTGCCAGCTATATACCAGCCCTGGCTACCCGTAACCTGCCCTGCCCAGCTTATACCCCGCCCCGGCTACCTGTAACCTGCCCTGTTACTTTTACCTGCCCTGCTACCTGTATACCTGCCCT
Organism: Phyllomedusa bahiana; assembly: GCA_025379985.1. NCBI lineage: Eukaryota > Metazoa > Chordata > Amphibia > Anura > Hylidae > Phyllomedusa > Phyllomedusa bahiana. Next base: position 5,934 of record JAODAL010080261.1, on the reverse strand, counting down.
GTCTGCTGTTTATCCTGCCTGTCTGCTTATACCAGCCTGTTACCTGTTACCTGCCCTGTCTACCTGTATAACCGCCCGGGTTTGGGTTTTTACTGCCCTGCTAGCTTATACTGCCCCTTTTCTACCTGTATACCTGCCCTGTCTGTATTACAGCCCCGTCTAGTGTATACCTGCCCCGTCTGCCTTATGCCTGCCCCGTCTCTATATGCCCGCCTGTCTGCTATATGCCCTTTCCTGTCTATCTTTTAAATGGCCCTGTCATATATGGCCCCGCTGGCACATACACATGCCTGGACAAATGGCCCCGCCCGGTACATACTGGCCCTGTGCTTAATTAGGCCCCGAGCCTACATACGGCCCTTGCCTGCCTACATATGGCCCTGCCTGCCCACATACTGGCCCTGCCCGCCTACTACTGGTCCTGCCTGCCTACATATGCCCCAGCGGTAATTATTCCCCCGGCCCCAGTGGCTAAATTTTGGTCCTACCCGGCTAATTCTGGCCCTACCTGGCTAGTTATGGGGGGAGCCCTGCTACATGGCTGATTACTGGGGGGGCCCCCCCGCTACCTGGCTAGTTACTGGGGGCAGCCCCAGCTATGGGTAGTTATGGGGGCGCCCCGCTACCTGTAGTTATGGGGGTAATTCAGTGGTAGGCCCCGTCTACCTTCCAAATTAAAGGGGAAGGCCTGTTTACCCACCTAATGGGGGTTCCTTTTTACATGCCACTTATCTGCATTTTTTAATTTCAAATTTTTTGGGGGCTAACATAGCTGTTTGGGGTATGAAGGAAGTGCTGGAAAGAGAGGGGCCTAAGATGTATTGTGGGAAATTCTACAGGGGTAGTGGCCCTAGAGAGGACACTGCATGCTTCCGGACAGAGAAAGAATGGAAGGGAACGACTCATCAGGGGTTTACGTCATGGAGGTTTAGGCCCGAAAGGGGACGAAAAAGGGAAGAGAACAATCCCCTTTAGAGATGACGTTCCCCGTGAGTCCCTGCGTCAGAGGTCATTTTACTTCGTGTTGAATCAGGCTTTTTCAGTGATGGGGAACTGACTATGGGGATGTGATTGCTGGGGTTGTAGGTTATGTTGGTGCAAGTGCACACCTGACTCTGTGATGAGGGGTTTCTCTGCCCTTGGTTTCTCTTTGCTTGGTGTAGGCTGCTTTCTACGGACGGTTTTTGGGGCATTTTTTGTGTAGAAATGTACGCATTAACTGCTTGCCTTTTTGCACAAAAAAGCACCCAAAAAAATCAAAAAACACTCCCTGTGAAAGCACCCTTATGTGTGTTTATTTTAGAAAAATGGCGAGGTGCGGAACAAGGGCATTTTTTAAGCGATATTGTATGTGGGCTGGTGGGGCCCCTTTTTGCCAGGGGTGATTTTTATTCCCCGTCGGCCCCCCGGTGCCATGCGTACCCCTGTAGAAAAAGTCCGTCTTCCCCGTGCTTTAGAGCCTCTACAAAAAAATCAACATTGGTTAGTGAGGGGTACATCAAAAAAATGTGAAAATCCCGTTTTTTCCCGTGCCATAAGGGGGTTGCAATTATTAGTTTGTCTTGTCTGGGGGGGCTGTTTTTTGGGGGTCTTATCCGTCTGGGGGGAGTTGACTGTTCCTCAAAAGCCCCGGGAAAGCCCCCAATTCCAACATTTACGGGCCCCCCCTGACTGACTTTTGTCTCCAAATAAATCGATAAATGCGTATGGGGGTGGGTTTTGTCTTTAGGTCTAGCCCCCCCCCTTTGTACAGCCTAATTCCTCTATTTTGGCCCCCAGTCAGGTTTTGCTGTTTGGACCCCCTGTCGGAGCTGTGGTTTAAGACCTGCCCTAAAGCCCCTGGAAAAAACTTCTTCCCCACCCCCCTGTGGTTTCATATCCTAAATCCCTATATCTTGGCTTCAAATTTTCCCCCGAAATTTGGGCCACTGTGCTTTGGGCCCTGCACAAATTGAAGGGAAATTTTGGATTCTTCCCCTTTTTGTCTGCACCACGTTTTGACCCCCCAAAAAGTCTTGCCCGATTGCATGTTTGGGCATAATTGTCCCATATTTAAATGTAGCGGTTGCTACCGCCTTTTTAATCATCCATGACTGCCTGCATCTGGCTTCCCAATTTTTTCCCCTTTAAGATGGATGCTGATCCCCAGGTACAGTTGAGGTTGATGCAGACTGACTCCACCTTTTAAAAAAATGGCCAGTCAAAAAGGGTCGGGGCTTTTTTGAGTAAAGCTATCTGATCGTGTGGGGTCCAAGGTTTATACTGATTACTGTATTTACCACTGGTGGGTCCCGTCATTGGGGATGGCCCAGGGGTTGATGTGGCCCCATAGGTGCCCTTTTTCATCAAATTTCCTGTGCATTTTGCGTTTTGGGGCGGTCAGGTGTTCCCCTCATTTTTTTTCATGTCCCCTCGTTTTTGAACAGGGGATGTATAGTAGATTTGGGATCTATATTTATCTGTGTGTATCGCAGGATATAATCTTGTTTCCTCCTTTTTCCCCCCATTTCACCCCCCCCCCCCCCCCCCCCCCCCCCCCCCCCCCCCGGGGGTTTTTTTTTTTTTTTTCTATGCTTCCACCTCTGGCGTCTTTGTCTTTCTTAAATAATTTCCTTTTTTCAAGTTTCCCCCTTTTCACCTACTCCTTCCCTTCCTTTCTTTCCTAACTCCCATTCTCTTACAATAAATTTATTTTCTTTGGGCCCGCCCACCCTTGTCAATACAGAATGCCAACCCCCTGGGGCGGTCCAGGGTCATCCCATCCCCAGATCTTCAACAACTTACAGAACCCTTTTCGCCGTATTCCCCTTTTTCGCTAAATATCTCACGTGCATCCCAGCTTTCCCTTTCTTTAAAGGGCTGGCCTCACCACCCTCTTTGGGGGTGTGTGCCCCTGCCCCTTTTTTTAAATTGTAGACACAACAAACAAAACAAAAAAAGAAGGAGGTAGATAGTAAAGATGGGTTTCGAGGGAAATTGGCAAAGGGGGGGGACTGGGGATGTAGCCCCGTGACTATGTGTATTTACTTATCACACCTAGTTAGGGTCCCTTATCTCAGCAGGATTTTATTTAGTAATCCTTATACAAAAGCATCGCTCGCACACAGAAATCATTCGAGGACCCTTATGTGTAAAAATGTAACATTATTTTTGGCCCGTGTTCAGAGAGAAGGTGTGGAGTGATAGCGCGGGAGATACAAAGGTCGTTCACGTACGTGACAGTGACTTTAGGGGGCTATGAATGATCTGCCAAATTTTTAAAAAATTTAAAGGAAAAGGAAAAGAAAAAAAGACACACATTAAACAAAAACCCAACTCTTTCTTCCTTGTTAATCAAAGAACAAAGCCTATTCCCCGTTTTCCTTTTTCTCTCTCTGCCTCTGACTGATTCTGAGTGTTCCCTAGTACCTTTTTCCCCCTTTTCCCCACCCCCAACTCCCAAAAAAAATTTTTCTTGCAGGTTTTTTAAACGTACGATTCCCGGGGTACCCCCGCTGAACCCGACAATGCAAAATATATATATTATTATTTTTAATCGTGCACAAACACAGTTTTAGGTGTGTAGCCCCAAATATGATTTAGGCTTGGCCTGTGACTATCCAGAGTCACGTCACTAAATCCCCCCCCTTTGGGCTTTGGGTGAGGGAAATTGGGATTACATAAACCCCCAAATTGGTATACTCATAATTTTTAAAAACCAACCATGGGTGAATAGCCCCAAAACCAGAAGGCAAAAGAAAACCAAACCTTTTCCCAAACCCTTATTTTATTGTGGGCTTTTTGGGAGAGTTTTTACAATATGACAAAAAAAGACATGAGACAACATATACTCCAATCCAAAATACCTTTAAAATATCACAAGGGTATTTTAGGGTTTTGACCAAAAACTGGTTGGAAGTACAGAAAAAAACTTGGTCTATAACTACCCAGAAGTCGGCATACCCGGGATAGATAAGGGGAAAGAGAAATTTTGAAATGTAAGGGGAAATTTTAAAAATTCTTCCTTTGTACACCGGTTTTTGGTTGTGGTCCTGATCCCCGTCTGCAGAAGCGCCGGGCTTCGAGATTTGGCAGCTTCAGCCTCCGTTGGGCGCCAGCTGTTAAAGGGGGCTTTTCAAGGGGGCCTTAGGTATATTGGATGGTTTTCAGATTTGGTTTTACCCGGGTCTGATGCAAAAGGGCACAGAAAACAGGTTCTTGAGACCAAATGCATAATTTATTAGTCAAAACACCTGTATTTATACACCTTTATAGGGGGTTCCTTTGTTTATAAAGCATGACATAATTAAGGGCACATCATTGATTTAGGACAAAGTTAGTCCGGGAAACATGGCCTTATTAGGAATTAATGGAGGTCACCTTTTTCTATTCTTTTACGAAAATAAAAGTTATTAGGGTTTTTTGAAGGTGCATTTTATTACTTATATTAGTTGTTATTGTGTATCATGTATTAGTTTTTTGTTCTGACACCCAAAAATTCACTAGCAACTGTGATTAAACAGATTTTAGGGTCAAGTCGCTTAAGTTATGAGGGGAAAAGTTACCAGAGAATTAAATCCCTTTGATTGGCATATGGATACATTTTTAAAGTCATCCTTAAAAAAACACTGAACGAAAAAGGCAGAAGTAAAAATATAAGTTTTTAGGAGACCCAATCAAAGAAAAAGGATAATAGGGTTTATGACGTGGGAGAAATGAAAGAGAAAAACGGTTTCAGGGAGGGAAAGTCTTAAATTTTTGGCAATGATGGCCTTTTGTAAGTCCAAAATTAAAAAATTTGCGGGGCAGGACGCCAGGCATATTTGATGATCGGTAAAGGGTCAGGATCGCTGTGGTTTTCCCCCTCCATGATTTCAGGAGATTATGTGACAGAGTGCTAGCACCAAATTTAAGGAATCCTGTTTTCCTTCGGGGGAAAGGGGGTGAGAGACCCTGGATCCAGCAAAAAATAGAGTGGGGGGGGGAAAAATTGAACTTCATTATTTAAGAAACTGGAGGGAAAAGCATTTCGCGTTTAATTTCCTTAAAAAATGCCCCCGCGATATCTCAGGAATGTCCCAAATGTAAGACAGAAGGGAGACCGTTCATGGGGTATGGCATTGCCCGAAGCTAAAGAAATATTGGGGTGAAATTCTTTTGCTGATTAAAAGGTGTGGGAAAGTGGGGTGCGGAGGATCCTATAAAACACGATTTTTATTTTCCTTGCAAACGACAAAAGGGGGGAGAGACCCTGCCTTATTAAAACAAGGGGGTGCACCGTTATTACGGTTGCAAAAAAGTGTTTTCCCAAACATTTGGTTGGAGGGGGGGTGTCCGACAAAAGATGAAGCTATCCTTTTGATCAAGAGATTTTAACCCTAGATAGTATTGAGGCGGAAAAACAAATAATAAAAATAATAAAAATCTTTATTTTATATAGCGCCAACAAATTTTGCAGCCTTTACAATGTGAGGGTATAATTACAGACAAAAAAAGAATTACACGTGAACGCTACTTACAGGGAGCACAAGGTGTGAGGGCCTGCTCGCAAGAGCTTACAATCTAAAAGGGGGCCTGGGGGAAAAAAGGGGAGAAGTGTAAATTTACAATGGCCCGCCCCGTTTTATAAATATGGGGGAGGTTTAAATAAAATTTGGTGAACCGCCACCTTTACTGTCATCTTTACAGAAAATGCCTGTGAGTGCCTTGTGTAGGGAGTGATAGGGAAAGTGTGTGAAGAAGGTGGGGGTTAGCAATTTTTGTGGTTTTGGTAGGGGCCCGCCTGAGGAGATGTGTTTTCAGGGGCACTCTTAAAATTCGAAGGCTGGGATTTTGCGATGGTACGTGGTAGCAGTTCCAGAGAAGGGTGCAGCCGTGCAAAATCTTTAAGACGGGCATGGGAGGTTCGGTGTTTTAGTCTGTAGTTTGATGTCCGTAGCTGAGCGGGAGAGGGGG
>JAODAL010080260.1:0-12306 GCA_025379985.1 Phyllomedusa bahiana | reverse complement strand
TCCTGCAGAAGCCCCGGCGTGTGTGCGCCCATGGGGAAAAAAATGCAGCAAAGGGGGCCAGGGGGGTGCTCCAGGCCCACGCAGAGGGCCTGGAGCCCGGGAGACTGGGGGCCCAAAGTTTTTATTGGGGGGCCCGGCCCCGAATAAAACGCCTAGCGCGCCCCTGTATTAGCATCTTATTAGCAGAAAAATAATTTTCCCATAGCTTACAAGCATCTTCCATTCAGTACAGTATCTCTCCATAGCATATAAGCATTCTCCATAGCAGTACAATATCTCTCCATAGCAGTACAAATCATCTTCCTAGCAGTACAAGTATTCTCCATGCGTAAATCATCTCTTCATAGCAGTACAGTATCTCTCCATACAGTCAGGTATCTCTCCATGCGTACAAGCATCTCTCCATAGCGTAAAAAATATCTCTCCATAGCAGTACAAGTATCTCCAAGCAGTCAAGTTTTCTCCATGCAGTCAATCTTTTTCCCATAGAGTAAAAACACCTTCCATAGCAGTAAAAAATTATTTCCTAGCAGTACAAGTATCCTATAGCATACAAGCTCTCTCCATAGAGTCAAGCTTTCCCTCCCTTAGCAGTACAGTATTCTCCTAGGTACAAGTATCCCTGCAGTACAAGCATTTTCCCCTACAGTTAAAAGTATTCTCCAAGCAGTACAGGTTCTCTATAAAACACGTATCTCAATACAGTACAATTATCTCCCATGCGTACAAATCTCTCCCATAGCATAAAAGATCTCTCGTAAGCATACAAGTTTTTCCATACAGTACAGGTATCCCCCATAGCAGTAAAAATCATCTCTCCATAGCAGTAAAGGTTCTCCATAGCAGTAAAAGTATCTCTCCAAGCGTAAAAAAGCTTTCCCCCCAATAGCAGTACAAGCATCTCTCCATAGCGTATAATCATTTTCCCCATAGCAGAGAAGCGTTCTCAAAGCATAAAGTATTTTCCCCAAAAGCGTAAAGTATTCTCCATGGAACAAGTACTCTCATAGCAGTAAAGACTCTCCATCAGTACAAGTATCTCTCCATAGCAGACGGCTTCTCTCCATACAGTCAATTTACTCTCCATAGCAGTATAATATTTCCATACAGTATAATCATTTTCCCCATACAGTACAAGACTTCCTTCCAACAAAAGCTTCCCATAGAGTACAAGCATCCTCTTTTCAGTACAAGATCTCTCCATACATAAAGCTTCTCTCCAAGAGAAATCATCTCTCCATACAGTACAATTTTCTCTCCATAGCAGTACAAGTATCTCTCCTTTAAGTACAGGCTTCTCTCCAAAAAGCAGAAAAGTATCTTCCATGCAGTTAAATCCCCTTCCAAGCAGTATAATCTTTTCCCCCATAGCATACAGCCCTCTCCTTCAGTAAGCGTCTCTCCTAGCAGTAAAAGATCTCCCCATAGCGTACAGCGTTCTCCATAGCGTACAGGTAATTTCCATAGCAGTACAATCATTCCCCATGCAGTTTAATCATTCCCCCATAGCAGTAAAAGTTTTTTCCCATAGCAGTACAAGCTTTCCTCCATAGCAGACAAGCATCTTCCATGCTTACAACCATCTCTCTATACGTACAACCATCTCTCCAAAAGCAAAACAATCATTTCCATAGCATAAAAGCTCTTCCATAGCAGTACAAATCCTCCATAGCAGTCAACTCTCCATAGCGTACAAGATCTCTCCTTTGCAGTAAAAGATCTCTCCATGCAGTAAAAGTATTTCCATAGCAGAAACAAGCATCTTCCATGCATACAATCATCTCTCCTAGCAGAACAAGTGTCTCTCCATCCAGTACAATATCTCTATAGCATACAAGTATTCCCATAGAGAAAAGATCCCCATACAGTACATTTTTCTTCCATAGCAGTACAAGTGTATGACAGCGCAGTTCATGTATCTTGCAGATTCTTTGGGTATCTGTATTTTTCAAACATAATTTGAATATTGACAGCCAAAAAACCATGGGCCATGTTTTACCCAAACCTGGATTTGTCATCTGTACATCGGGCAATACAATCTGAACAGCACAAAGTCACCCTCTGCCCGAAGAACAATAAAATGATTTTAAAAAATGGGTCGAAAAGCCCAAAGAAAATAACCAATGCAGAAAACAACAGGTTACCCAAGGCCAGACACTAGGTAACAAGGACCACATGTATAGAAAGATATCCATGTATCAAATGTACAAAGTGATTAAAAAATGAACAAATGTACCCAGTAAAAACAAAAAAAAAAGCCGAAGAAATATCAAAGGGGGCCCCAACTGGATCGGGGCCAAAGGAGATGGTATTTTAGTAGATGTGCAACAGCCTGAAGAAAAGACACTTGTATACTGACCCCTGAGGAAGCTGAACAAGGGCAGCGTAATGCGTGGGGCTCTTGCACATTTATTGCTATAGGGTAACGGCAACGGTGAACTGAAGTGCCTGGGTCCCACCAGTGGACATGATTATTGGGGCAATCAGTGGAGTTTACTCTTCGGGCCCACCAGTGGAGTTGATTCTTGCGGCCCACCAATGGAGATGATTCTTGGGGCCACCAGTGGAGTTTATTCCTGGGGCCCACCAGTGGAGTTGATTCTTGGGGCCCATCAGTGGAGTTTATTCCTGGAGCACACCAGTGGAGATTATTTTTGCGGTCCACCAGTGGAGATTATTCTTGGGGCCACCAGTGGAGAAGATTCTTGGGACCCGCCAGTGGTGATGATTCTTGGGGCCACCAGTGGAGTTTATTCTTGGGGCCACCTGTGGATATATTTTTTGGGTCCACCTGTGGTGTTGATTCTTGGGGCCACCAGTGGAGTTGATTCTTGGGGCCACCAGTGGAGGTGATTCTTGGGGTCCACCAGTGAAGGTGATTCTTGGGGTCCACCAGTGGAGATGATTCTTGGGGCCACCAGTGGAGAAGATTCTTGGGACCCGCCAGTGGTGATGATTCTTGGGGCCACCAGTGGAGTTGATTCTTGGGGCCACCAGTGGATATCATTTTAGGGTCCACCAGTGGAGTTGATTCTTGGGGCCACCAGTGGAGTTGATTCTTGGGGCCACCAGTGGAGGTGATTCTTGGGGTCCACCAGTGGAGAATGATTCTTGGGGCCACCGTGGAGATGATTCTTGGGGCCCACCAGTGGACATGATTCTTGGGGCCCACCAGTGGACATTATTCTTGGGGCCCACCAGTGGAGATGATTCTTGGGGCCCACCAGTGGACATGATTCTTGGGGCCCACCAGTAGAGTTTATTCTTGGGGCCCACCAGTGGAGGTGATTCTTGGGGCCCACCAGTGGAGTTCGTTCTTGGTGCCCACTAGTGGACATGATTATCGGGGCCCACCAGTGGAGATGATTATTGGGGCTCACCAGTGGAGCTGATTCTTGGTGCCCACCAGTGTAATTGATTATTGGTGCCCACAAGTGGACATGATTATTGGGGCCCATCAGTGGAGTTGATTGTTGGGGCCAACAGTGGAGTTGATACCTGGGCCCCACCAGTGGAGTTGATTCTTGGGCCCCACCAGTGTAGCTGATTTTTGGGGTCACCAGTGGAGTTGATTCTTGGGGCCAACTGTGGTGTTGTTTATTTGGGGCCACCAGTGGTGTTGCTTCCTGGGTCCCACCAGTGCAGCTGATTCTTGGGGCCCATTAGTGGAGATGATTCTTGGGGCCCATTCTGCAGCTACTGAATATGACTCTTGCTTTCTGACTCCTGTTCTGTGCCTTTTTCCCTGAAGATCAGCCCCAGGCCTGCTTTTCTGATATCGATGGGCCACCACACCAGGGCTTTCCCCCACTTCCGTGTGGGCCTGGTTACCAGTCTCCTTTGGTCCTGATCTGCTAGTCTGACCCTTTGATATTTTTGGGGGCTCTTCATGCTCTTGTATAACGGGATAAATTTGTTGCATGTTGTAGTTCACTTGTACATTTGATACATGCAGATCTCTATAAACTTGGTTCCTGTTACTGGTTGTCTAGCCTTACTCGTGTCACTTGTTGTATTCTCTCATCTGTGTTGGTCATTTTCATTGGGCTTTTTGACCCATTTTTAGATTTTATTAGTGTTTGTCTGTTTTTGAATAAAGTAATCTGTTCATGTATATTCGGTGTGTGCGCGTAGCTCCAGTGTGTGAACGAGGCCCCTTTAACTCTTTTTGACAAGCCGAAAGGGGAAAGAGACAAATAAAAATTTGAAAAAAAACTCCATTTTTCCAGACTAATACTAAACGGGGAGTGCCCGGGCTTGTAACCAACAAGGAGGAACATTGAGGAGAAGAAACACGTACTTGGCCTGGAGGAAGTTGAGGGCCCCCTGGAAGTTGTTGTTCAAAAACAGATCCAAATTGGGGTTTTTATTCTCCCGAGAGCTCTTAGGTCCAAATCGGCTGCGGAAAAGGGGGAAGAGGAGACAAGGTAGTCACCTTTAGATGTATTTTCCCCCATATATAGTCATGTATGATGTATAACCATATATCAGTCATTTATAAGGTTTATAACTATTTTCAGTTTCCCCTTATGATATATTACCCAATATCAAATCATGTATAAATGTATATGCCCATATATCAGATCATGTATAGTTGTTTTACCTAATATAGTTTTTGTATAGATGAATACCTATATATCAATTTTCACGTATAGTGTTTATAGCTATAAATGATTGTAGGCTGTTTACCTTTTATTAAAAATTATGCCCCAGATGTATATAAAGTTCAAAACGAAAATATCCAGACCAAAATTTAAATAAGTCCGATTTATTTAGGTATTTAAAAAAAGTAAAAAAACAGCGGCAAATGCAGTGTAAAGGGAAACCCTAGCTGAGGTTTCGGGACACACTTCCTTTTTCATAGTACACACATAAACAGAACACCAAGATGTGTAATAGGTGAATAACCAATCAAAATCAAATTTTTGTGCGCCCCTGACCCCCCTAAAAAAACACAGGCGAGCACGGAGAATATGTTGAAAAACACAATGGAACAAATACAAAAACCCATCATATAATGAATCTTTGTAGGCAGATTTTTGTAAAGCCCGCCCTTGGATATCGGGGTTTTAAAACGCCGATCAGAAAGCCTTCTTGGAAACAGCAACGTCGTTCCCCCTCCCCCTCAGGGGGACACTTAACGCCCCCGTTCCTTTTTGGAAAAGACGGAGACGGCCTCAAGCTGGTGCCAATGCTGTCTTCTTTTATTTAATACCCAAAATTATTATAATTTTTTTTTTTTTTTTAATCAATGAAAAATTTTTTCCTTTAGCACAATAGACATATCTTTAAAAATAAATAGGTAAACGTTGCGGGTAAAGTGCAAAGTCCCCCTTTTTTAGTATGCGACTTATTCACAGGCTGGACCTGTCATTCCTCTGGTGTTTTTAGCCTCCACCCCCTGTCTTTTTGCACCCTGCTCTTTTTCGGGGGGCCCCCCCCTTTGCAAGCATTCGGGATGTTGAAAGGTTCTCTTAAAATGTAAACGGGAATTAAAAACAACATTTAAAAACATCTGTGTCTGTGGGTAAGTGATTTTTTAATTATCTTCTATATATTTAATTTATCAATTTTGTTAATTTTATTAATTTTATTAATTTTATTTTATTAATTTTCTCCTAAAAACCGCCCCACGGGTTTTGGGGGTGAGGAACTTAAAAATAAAAATCACTACCTCTTCATTAAGACCACACGGCGTTTAAAGTTGCAACTGGTTATCCAGTTGTTTCTCTCTTTTTTTGTTTGTTTTATCCCAACATTTTATTGTAAATTTTCCCTCAAAAGACCACCACTTTAAACCCCCATAATTTCCCGCATTTAAAAAATGTCGTGCAACTGTGGACTCTCCAAATTTTTTTGTTTGTGTTTTTCCTTCCCTATTTTCAATATGATCTTTCTCTTCTATTTTCGCCATTTTATTTTTATATAATCTGATCTGAGACCTATGTTCGTTGAGCCTTATTTTAATTTTCCTTGCTGTTTGTCCTACATACGATTTTCCACATGGGCATCTTAACATGTATATGACTTTTTCAGTATCGCAAGTGTAAAAACCTTTTAATTGTACTTCATTTCCCCTCGTTGGATGATTTATAGAACTTCCTTTTATAACACTACTACAATTTTGACACGATAAGCAAGGAAATGTTCCTCGTTTCTGTGTATCCAAGAATTGCTGCTTATTCACACGATGCGTTTTTTGGATATCTGATTGAATAATATAATTACCCACAGTCTTGCCTTTGCGATATATGAATCTGGGTCTCTCTATGAATAGTTTACTGTGTATAGGGTCATTCTGTAGTATTCTCCAATTTTTTAAAATACTATTCTTAATTAAATTCGCATGTTTGTCATACTTAGAGATAAAATCTAATTTTGGTTCTGTTAATTCCTGAGTTCTTTTCTTTTGTCGAGTGGTTTCTCTTGGAATTTTCCCTATTTCTTCACCTATTCTACATACAGATTCCTCATCATACCCACGAGCAATTAATTTTTCTATTATTTTTACTTTTTGATCATTGTATGATGTATCAGTTGTACAAATCCTTCTTGCACGCAAAAATTGTCCCTTCGGAATTCCCTTAAATGTACTAGGGGCATGATAGCTGTCTTTCCTCAACAAGTTATTTCTATCCGTAGCTTTTGTATACAATGTAGTGTGCAGTTTATTCTGTTCTTTTGTGATGGATACATCCAAATAATTAACAGTAGTAGAATCTTTTGTTACAGTAAATTCCAAAAGTGGGTGTATACTATTGATATGTCTATTGAATCGTTCCAGTTCCTCATCTGTTCCAGTCCAGAGCATGAACACGTCATCCACGAACCTGAGCCACAGCAGAATATTCTGACTGTACATTCCGTGGGTGACGTGTTCACACTCAATTTTATTCACATAAATATTAGCAAAACTCGGGGCTGCTGGACTCCCCATAGAAGTCCCTTGCTTTTGTAAGAACACATCTGGCCCGAATCGAAAATAATTTTTAGTCAGGATAATTTCCAACAAGGTGATAAGAAAGGTTATTTCTGCATTTGTCAATTTTGGGTCTTCAATTAGTTTTTCTCTCACTGCTTCTATACCATCATTAGTAGGTATATTTGTGTATAAACTTTTTATATCATAAGTACACAACATAGTCACTTCACTTACATCTACCCGCTCAATTCGATCTAAAAAATCATTTGTATCCTATCAGGCAGTGGTGGAGGCTTGTCAACTATTTCATCAGATAACTAATTCAACAAAAATTGCAATGGGATGAAACAAAAGACCCAGCCCGACACTATTGGGTCGTCCATGGGTCGTTTTCTAAATGTCTTGTGTATTTTGGTACTTAGATACATAATCGGTGTCTTTGGATGTTCAAACGATTAACACATCACTAAATTTTTTATTAATAATACCCCTTCTCATTCTCCGCTTCATGAATAAATTGTGTCTATAACCCTTTTAAATACATCATGGATCTCTATCTAATCGAACGACATATATATCCTGATAATCAAGTTGCATTTGAGCCTCAATTAGATATAATTCCTGTCCATCAAGACAGTCCCCCCCTTTGTCACCATCTTTACTATTAAAGTATTATCTTCTTTAAGTTTTTTTTAATGCATTAATCTCCTCTCTTGTCATGTTATATTTCTCACCTATTGCCACTTTTTCCCATTTCTCCAATACTTCTGCCCTGACTAGTTTCTGAATGGTCTCCAATGATGCCTTGGAGATCAACGGGGTCATATTTGCTTATTTTAAATAATTTCGGTGGTAATCATCTTCTAATTTATTTTTGTTTTTCCAAATTGCATTTTTAATTTATTTTACGACAGAATTATAAAGATCCAGTTTCAAAGTCAAATTTCGACATCCCGATTTGTAGGAACAAAATTCAGTCCTTTAATTAATGGCTCTTCTTTGTATGTCCGTTGTTTCTTTGGACGAAATATTTCCTACCAGATCATTTTTATGGTTTTTCTTTTTTTGTTGTGTTTTATCCTCGGGGGCGTATTTGCTTGGTGCCTCTAATGCGTTCCAGGGATTCTGCACTCGTCGATTCTTTTCTTATCCACCCTTGTGTCTAAAAAAATATCTTTTTTTTTGTTTGTTGTTTTTCATTAAGTTTCATGTCACAGGTTTAGAAGGAAAATTAAAATACAGGCACAACGAACTAGGGCTCAGATCAGATTATATAAAAAATAAAATGGCGAAAATAAAAGAGAAAGATCATATTGAAAATAGGGAAGGAAAAACACAAACGACAAAAAAAAATTTGGAGAGTCCACAGTTGCACGACATTTTTTAACGAGTTCGTCATAATGTATGGGATTTAAAGTGTGTGTTCTTAGAGGAAATTCACTAATAAAAACAAGACTGAGGATATAACAACACAATTACTAATGGAGAGAAGTCCTACTATTAACCAGTTGCCAGACTTTAGCAACCGTGTTGGGTGGGGGGTCTCAATGAAGAGTGTAGTGTGGAGTGTGTTATTTTGTAAGTCTCCTTACCCCCAGCCCGTAGTGACGGGTTTGTAATGGGGGTAGAAAATTAATAAAATTAACAAAATTAATAAATTAAATATATAAAAAAAATTTAAAAAAATTATTACCCACAAACACGATGTTTTTTAATTGTTTTTTATGGTCTGTTTACTATAAAAGGAACCTTTTCAACACCCAGAATGTTTGACAAAGGGGGCGACCCCGAAAGTAGCAAAGGCAGACGAGCACGGAGGTGATGGGGCCCCCACTCGGGAAAGACGGGTCTTTACCTTGAATAATCTGCATGGACTAAAAGGTTGGATTTGCACTTTACCCGCAACGTTACCTTTTTTAAATTTTTAAAGATAGTGTATTGTGCAAAATGGAAAAAATTTTTGATTGTTTTAAAAAAAAAGAAAAAGATATAATATTGTGGCTATTGAATAATATGAAGACGAGCATTTTGGGGATTGGGGAAATTTCCTTTAAAAAATTCCACAAGGGGGAAAACCGGGGAAATTATTTTAATAGAGTGAGACAATGTTATGAAGTTTTGGCATGCCGCAGCACCGGGGTCGGAGGAAACCTTTCCGCAACCCCCGTGCTTTAACCCTTTGATTGTGGCGGTGCTTTACCGCAGCACAATAAAAGGGGTTTTCCCCTGCTCTGGGGGGAAATCAAACCCCGGCCACCCGACGACCCCGGGGGGAACGGCTGCACTCCCCCCTGGGGCCCTGGGTGGCCCCAGAGCTATGAAATACTAAGCCATTGACCAGGAACACTGGTGGTGTCCTGATCACTCCCTGGTCAGACGACAAATTAAATGTCTATAAATATTTTAAATACATTACAAAGTTAAAAAAAAAAAAAAAATTTTAAAACCGTTCCCCCTTAAGGGTATTAAAAAAAAAAAAAAAAAAACATAAAAGTAAAAAAAAAATAAAAAAACAAATAAATAATAAAATAAAAAAAAGATTTTAAAAAAAATAATTGTGCATAAATTTCACACACAAAAAAACCTACACATATTAGGTATCCACACGGGGCCCTAATAACCCGAGAATTTTCTAAAAGTTATTAATGTGAAAATGTGAAAGGTTAAAAAAAATTTTTTTTTTTTAAAAAAAAAAAAAACAAAAATTTAAAAAATGTAAAAAAAATTCTGCAATTTTTTATAATTGAAAAATTTTAAATATTCGCCCCAAAAATTTAAAGTACAACTTGTCCGAATAAAAAAAGGGCCCCATACAAAAATGCGTCACTAAAAAATACAAAATTACAACTTTGAAAACGCAAGGAGGCAAAAACTAAAAAACGTCTGGCATAAATATTTTCAGGGCCCGGGGATTAAGGGGTTAAATAACATAGGGAGCAGAACTAAACTATGCAATGTTTGGGCAGAAAAATACAAAGCTCCAATAATTTGTTATAGGATCCATTGCAGGCGCTTCTTGCTGTCAGAGTGTTGGTGGTGCGAGTACATAAACATGGTTATTAGACATTACTGTTTGAAAGGAGTTGTCTCAAGACAGAATTATGGCATATAGACTTCACAGATGGGCAGCCCCTGCTTGGGACTCCATTCTATGAGTCAGCTTCCAACTCTGGTTGACCCGGGCATCTCGGCCTTAAAAAGTTATTTATTGGAGTAGCTCATACGTCAGCTACATTACCCTTCACCATTAACACAGGAGCCATGTACCTACAGATATGGCTTCCCCACCAATAACAGCTGTTTGCCAGGAGTAAGAAAAGTCAGACCAGCCGTGAACACTTTGTGATACAACCCTTTAAGGCACATTCACCCAGGCATGTGTTTTCACGCAGAACTATGACCTGCCCACCATATTGTTTAGTAACAGTTGTCTCCATATGGGAAACTTAAAATGGAAACAGTTACCTCAGGATCTTAGAGACTTCTTCTGTAGTCCGAGGCTTTAAAAGCACCTTGCTACGTCCTGAAAAATACATATGGTTTTGTTAACATATAAGAAAACCTAAAGTCATACTTACAGGTGTGTGTGTATGTATGTATATTCTATTTTATATTCTCTTTTACATGCTAAAAAGATTTCTACAATTGCCAATATTAAGGAATCCTCTACTGAGAAGTTTCCGTCTGTTGGGTATGGCTATAGGGCAGGCACAATATTGCAAGTAACTCTGTCATGGTCTTATTACTGTGGTAGTTCATAGTAGTGGAGAATATTTGGAATGGGGATCCTGAAGACATTATTCTGAAAAAAAAAAAAACATCTACTGTCAATTGCAGCATAAATTTATCTGGTAAACAACCAGTAAGATACTAGGGACAGCTTGAGCATACCTCCCAACCATCCTGATTTTGGAGTGACATTCCCGAATTAGAAGGCATGTCCCGCAGTCCTGGGCGGGAAGCTCAATGTCCTGACTGTCCATTCAGACTGTGGGAGGTATGGCCCCCTCCTCACCGTACTGCCACAACCACACACACACTACGTCCTACTGCTAAAAACATAGTTAGGATGAGCAGGAGTGGTACTTACTGCTGCACAGCCTGACAGTGTGATTCCTCCCCCTTCACGTCGGTGTGTGGAGTGACCCTGCAGCAGCCATGTCGGTTTGCTGTGCAGTGCATCACCTCCCTATCCGCTCCAGTGCTTTCCATGTTTGCCAGCTCACCTTCTCTCACTGCACTGCCTCCTCCTACTGTGCCAGTCACTGTACTGACCCGCCCTCATGTGCCGGTCACTGTACAGTACTGACCCGCCCTCATGTGCCAGCCACTGTACTGACCCGCCCTCATGTGCCAGCCCCTGTACTGACCCGCCCTCCTGTGCCAGCCACTGTACTGACCCGCCCTCATGTGCCAGCCACTGTACTGACCCACCCTCCTGTGCCAGCCACTGTACTGACCCGCCCTCATGTGCCGGTAGAGGACTGACCCCCCCTCCTCTCATACGCCTGTAACTGTTCTGAGCCCCCTCATGTAATAGACATGAGGGAGGGGGCAGTACAATGACAGATAGATAGTTGTGTGGTAAATTCTGCAGGGACGAGTGATGGCCTGGAGAAGTCGCCATGGCGTCCTGGGCTGTAAACACTTACATGTCTGTAGGGTGCCTCAATACAACTGGTACCTGCCCCTATATAGTCACAGGAACAGAATGGTGTTATTATTCAGTCACTATGTGGTGGTGATATCCAGTGGTATTATTCAGTCACTATGTGGTGCTCATGTGGTCTTGGAATGGTGGTATTATTCATTCAGTATGTGGTGGTGATATGTGATCATGGTATGGCGTTATTATTCAGTCACTATGTGGTGGTGGTGGTGGTGGTAAGTGATCCTAGTGTGGCGGTATTATTTGAGCTTTGTATAGTGGTATCATTGATAATATTAGTCTTGGTTTGGTCAGTCACAGTATGGTGAAATTTGCTCCTTGTATGGTATTATGTGGTCACTGTATATAGAGGTATCATCCACAGCTATTTGTATGGATTTATGTATAATTACATATATTATTTTATATAAATACTTATTTACAGACCCACTAGAGCTGCTGTTTTGCTGGAGGAAGCTGGGCATGATTTGGTCTACTTGGGCGTGGTTAGAGGCTTATCCTGGTGTGATGATACGTGGTTGGGCATGGTTAGGGGCCTGATTTGGTGTGATGACGTGTTTGGGCATGGTTAGGGGCATTTCCTAGTGTGATGATATTTGGTTGGGCATTGTTAGGGGCATGACCTGGTGTGGATATATGTGGTTGGGCATAAGTTGTTGGGCATGGTAAGGGGCATGACCTGGTGTGATGATATGTGGGTAGGTGTGGTTAGGGT
>JAODAL010080259.1:0-12307 GCA_025379985.1 Phyllomedusa bahiana | reverse complement strand
CATTTTCCAGAGAATCTTCCACCCCCAGGGAAAATCAAAGGGTAATCTTTTGACGCGAGGTGGGAGATCGGACATGTGGATTTGTAGATATATGAACGCGGGAGTGTAAAATTAGCCCTCAAATTCGATGACCTCTGAAAATTACAGAGCTTGGAAACTACCTTCGAACAGTAACAATGATCTTAACCTCCTCCCAAGGGAAAGAGCTGACTTGGTTTTTAATGGTTAGGCCCAATTTCTGCAGAACGGGGGTTAAAGACATTGAGAGCAGTTCATCAGGTCATCAGAAAAAGGTCTTGCGCTGAGGGGAAAAGACTTGAACGACTTACAGACTTCCGAAGCTATAGAAAGTGCCTTATTTAAGAGACTTCTTTACATTCCCAAAGACCCTAAAAAGGGACAACCGCAAGGGGGGGCCGGGTTGCCTGAATGGAGTAGAGACGACCGAGTGAGCCCGTTTTAGCATCTTTTTAAATCCGCTTTTTTCCCTGATTTTTGGGGCCCCCAGATTTTCCCCCAACGGGGGAAGGGAAAATAAAAGGGCTGCGGGTTTTGGGGGGTTTTTGACCCGGGAGTGACGGCTGTGGACTGCATTTCGGCACGGTTCGGCGGTGAAGAAGCCTGGGCTGGACGCAGTGGCGGGAACGGCAGCCATCTTTTGATCCTGACCTCTGATACAGCAGCGCAGAGGGGGCCGCGGCGCGAGTGCGGAAATATTCCGGGTCTCTCGGTGGGAACTACCGGCGGTGCAAAAAGCTGGGGGGGAGCGGAGCGAGGGCGGCTGGGTTTTCCGTACCTGAAGACGGAGTGAGCGCAGGGCGGGGGAAACCCGAATAGAAGCAGAGGGGGCGCCTGGGGGCAGTACACGCGGAGAGGAGGCTCGAGCAGGGCAGCCGTGCTACAGGTCAGGAGCAGAGAGCTGCACAAGAAGGGGGGAGTACACACTGCCCTCTGAGGAGAGGAGCTGGCCAGGAGTCACCCTGGAGATCCTTTGGGGGTACACACTCCAACAATAAGTGGAGATTACTGTGACATTACGCTGCACTTGAATCCTCTGTGCCCCTTCTACAAGTACACTCCAGTGGAAAGGGGCTGCATTAGAGAGTTCCCCTGCTCCCAACCCCAAAGGGAAGGAGATGCTGGGTACATCTGGTGCCTAACCCTATACTGCATCTGAACACTTGCAGCCAGTTATACTATAGTGGACATTTGCTATAAGAACTTTCAAGCTGCGGGTAACCGTTTTTTTTCTCCCACCCTGAAATTAACTCAAAAACCGCCCATTGAGGACCTCTCTGTGTCGCAGTGGCTGAGAGTGGCGAGGTCTTTCAGTGGTGACCCAGGGGTGATTTATATGGGCCGCACGGCCGGGTCCTCCCGGCCTCCTGCATCAAAACCATTAGCAGTAGACGCCATGAGTCAAACTGAGACAGAGGCTACGGCCTCACAGGCTAATATAGACACTGCCAAGATAATGGCCGCTATTCCCCTCAGTAAACGGTTTGAGGGAAAAAATAGATCTTATCCAAATGACCTAAACCCCTTTAAAAGGGCGGATATGGATAGAGTGAGGGAAAGAACCACAGAGGCAGAACGGCGGATTAGCGAGGTGGAGGACACTACGGCTAATCAAGGGCAAAGCTCCCCACTACAATCAGCAACAAAAAATTTTACAAGATGGGTAGGGGTGGGGAAAACCGAAATCGCGGGAATAATTCCGCTTTGGGTCCCCCCAAAAAAGATCAGAGGGGGATGCCCCAGAAAGGTTTATAGAAGACTTGGTACGCCAAGTGTTGGATCCTATCCCATTATCCTCCTGCTTTGTAGTGGAGAGGGCGCACCGTATTCCAACAAGATCTTTGCCCCCGGGGGCCCACCAGGGTCCATTTTTTTTGAGGTGCTGAAACTCCCGAGTCGTGACGCAATTCTAACGGCGGCAAGGCGGAAGGCGAAATAACATTTGGAATATAAGTGTCTTTCTCCCGGGGACTATACTACAGAGGTCCAGAAGAGAAACGGAATTACACAGTGAAAAACCCTTTCTACGAAAATTGGGCCCTCAATATTCTATGTTCCCACGCGCTTGAGAGTCCATGATCAGGATAAAACCTTTTTTTTCACCCCCCCTGAAAAAACCCAAATGACTGGCTAGATAAACGGCGCAATGGGAGGCGCTGAGATGCCTTAATGAAGGTCCGCTCTCTCCGCGAGGGCAAACACAGGGACTCACCTGAACTCCAGCAATAGGATATCTGTGTGGGTCTAGACTAGATCTTGGGGTTTTAAAATTTTTTCCCCCCGGTTGGGCTAGCAAGGGTCAGAGAGATCCTGTTATTGTTTGCTTCCTGAATATGAGTTAGGGAAAGGTTGGATTTTCTTTTTCTTCTTTTTTTTTAATATGCAGAGCTTAGAGCTAGGTTGGGTTGCTTAGGGTACTCTTAAGAGAAGGGTATAGTTCTTCTCCTTTTCTAGGATAGCTCTTCCCCCCAAAAAAAAAAGTTCTGGGGAAGGAGCGTCAGTAGCTTTCAGTTTCCGGTACACTCCCCTATGGAGTGAAGAGTTGGATGTTTCTTCACAAAATTTTGGGGACCCAAACTCATCCTTTTTTGGGGCGGTAGGGGCAGGGGAAGGGGGAAAGGGGAATTTTTAAAGTTTTTAAAGTTCTGGTAGCTTTTGATTGGTGTGAATGGTCAATGAGTGCTGTGATGGGGCTCCGACGTCGGGGTCCAGGACTCTGTGGGGATTATTGCCCAAAAAATCCAAATGGGTCATTTAATGTAATCTCTTGGATTTCCGAGGTTGAACTGTAAAATCAAGAGGCACGGGTTTTTCAATTTTCTACGCCCTAAAAAAAACCCCCCCAAAGTTGTGATTTGCGGGAAACACACCTTAGGGGGGAAAAAAATAATGGATTAAAAAAGGCGGGGATAGGATCTTGTTCCCATGCGGTTTACCCAAATTCGCCAGGGGGGTTCAGTAAGGTGGTAAAAGGCCCCCCAATTCTCGCTTTTGCAAATCCAATTGACCGTCTGGCAGATTTATTATAATCATGTTCAAACCGGGCCTTGAAATGCCTTTGGGGAATATAGTCCCTCCCCCCCCTTCTCCAGTCGGCTTAGATCAAATTAAAACCCCTTAGGCAAGTACCCGGGGGACTCCCATCTTACTGCTGGGAGACTTCAATTCAACGCTCTGTAGGAATCTGGATCGCTTGCACCCACGGACGACACATGACCCCACTTTGGGGACGTGGGCCGTATCATGTGGCTTAACGGAGGTGTGGAGGGGAAACACCCAGTGACAACATTCCAGCTCTCATGGGTTTCGGGGTCTCTCCCCCGAAAAGACCCGCGTTTGCTGAAAGGATCTGCTGCCACATGTTAGGGGCGGCATATCTTCCAGGGCCTTCTCGGCCATGTCCTCTTTTGGTGAGAGTCTCTCGCAAAATTTAAGGGTAAAGAGCGTGGAGGTTAAACCCAAAGGGGTTTCAGGTTCCGAAGTGGACAGGCAAGTAAGGTGATTAATTATGGGAGATTAACGAGGGGATTCCGACCCATGATAGAATGGGGGGCCCTTTTAAACGTTACCAGGGCACTTCATTAAGCTAATCCGTTTTCCCCGAGCGACTCTTAACAGGCGCAAATTAGAAAATTGAGGGGGGATTTTTGGGAAAGGGGAGAAAATGGGTTATATAGGAGGGGACGAGGAACATAAGGGAAGATGGAGGGGGCCCCAGAGGCCATAACTTTTTACTACCCAGTACACGCAGAAAGATTGTTGTACAGAGGCAACCATTTTTTCTGAGGAATAAAAAATGGGGAACATGCTTTTCTAGCTAAGAAGAATGCCCCTAAAGTGGTGCGGGTCGCAACCAAGGGGAGAGATGGGGACTGACCGAGGGGAATTGCAGACAGTTCGCAGAGTACTATATACTTAATACTTTTAGACAAATATACAGACCGGAAATTAGGGGGGTTTTGGACTCGATTTTTCCCCCCCCGGGATGTCGCAAGCAGGGGGGGCTTGGCTGAGCCAGTCACAGAAGAAGGGTCCCGGGGGTATAGGCTGTGGTACTGGCAAGGCCCCGGGCCCAGATGGATCGGTGGAATGGTATAAATTATAATGATGATATTACCCCCGTTTTAGGGGGTTTAGACAACCTTTTTATCCGGCAGCTGCCCCCTTTCCAATAGAAGCGACTATAGATTTATCCCCAAAAAGGGGTAAGCCGCCAGAGGTTTTTAAGTCAATCGACCTTCTCCCCCCATAAATATGTGTTAAAATCTTAGCCCAAAGGGGATGCGTGAGACTAACTCTATATCCCTTTTTAATTGTTGGGGGGACCCAACCGGGTTTTTTGCCCGGGGGGAAACCCCAAAACATTAATTGAGGAGACTGTTCACTAACTTGCAAGTACCCACGAGAAAGGGGACATAGGTTGATGGTCCTTGATAATGAAAAAGCATTTGTTCCATAGAGTGGAGGTTTGTAGGGGGGGGTGTTAACCTATGGGGGTTTTTTAGAGTTCCTTAGATGGCCCATATCCTTACCCTAAACCATCTGGGTTTTGTGAATGGTCCCCCGCGGCGTTTCTCCTTTAAAAGGTACGAGGAGGGGTGTCCCTTTCCCCCCGTTTCGCTTGGCCATTTACCCCTTTTCAATCCTTTTTAGTAAAAACCATCGTAAGGGGATGGGGAAATACGGGGGTAACAGAAAAGGGTTTCCCCGTTGCGACGTTTTCTAGTTTTCCTAGCGGACCCGAAGGGCTCACTGGATGCCCTCCGGATGAGGTGGACATTTTCGGAAAAATTTTTTGGGGGGTTTAGAGTGAATTGGGGAAAATCATGCTTTTTGGTTGTGATGTCCCCAAGGGGAGGATTTCTCCAAAAATATTGGAGGTTAGACCAGTTTAGATACTCGGATACAGGTACAAGGGTTGCAAAATTTGTGATCTTAAATCTTTCAGTTTTGTACAGGAGATAGCCAAAAAAATGTTTGGCCCGGAGATCCTCCCTCGACCCCGGGGAGGATTAATTTGTCAAAAAGGGTTTTTTTTACCAAGCTGTGTCTTGTACAGGAGCCCCCCTTCTGATCCCTCAAACCCATTTCGACCCTGAAAAAGCAAAATTTTTTCTTTTTGTGGGGGGGGGTACGCCCAGGATAGGGAAACCCCCTTGAAAACCCCTTTTTTTAGGTGGAGGATGGCTCTCCCCCTTTTCTACTTTTTCATTGGGGGAGTACAAGTCTTTTCGCAAATTGGGGCAGATGATCGCAAATACCCCGCGGGGCACTTAGGCGGGGACTAATGGGGGCCCCTGAGCGCTGGGGGGAAATTGGTGTACCCGGCAGGGAAAAATACCCAATGAGCATATCGGGTACCCGGCCCGCAAATGTGGGGGTTTTGGGGGGATTTGTAGTGTTTATGGTGGTGAGGGGGGGGGAATTTGTTTTGGGCACCTATGGCCCTTGTGGGGGAATGGGAAAACCCCCCGAATTGGCCTCACTGGTTGAATTTTAAGTATGGCGCGGGGGAAAGGGATTAAAAACTGGGGCAAGTAATTGTGGGGGATTTTTTGATTTAGGAGTTTTTAATAAATATGCCTGCAGAAAAAGACCGTTTTAGGTTTTTAGCTCCGCCATGCATGTTACAAGCAAATTTGGGGGGGGGGGGGGGAAAAACAGTGAAGTGGGAACCCTTTGGGGAGGGGGGCCAGACGGGGGGCCGATAAAAACCTTTCCACCTTCTAAAGGTATTTTTGGGGTGTCAAAAACCCCTCCTATTAGGAAAGTTTTGAGCGCTGGGTGGGGTATTCCTGATATGGAAACCCACCCCCTGGAAAATTGGCAGCACATGGGGAAAATACAGTGATTAGCGCCCAAAATCGCTGATCCAATCAAAGGCTTCCGGGTGTATTTAAAGCCTGCAAAAGGGTTGGGGGTCTAGGGGAAGCTCTCCCGTCCCAATTTTCACCAAAGCCCCAAGACATGGTTCTCTTCTCCCCTGATTGGGGTTTGCCCCCTAATTCGGGCCTTCTGGTAGAGTTCACTGCTTTTTTGAATGAGAAACTGGGTTTTTCCCATGTATGTGCCCGAAACTGCTTACTCGGCCCCCGGGAAAAGGGGAAATTTTACAGACCAAAAAAATTTAGAGGCAATTTTAAAAGATATTAATGTTCTATCTAGAATCTAATGTTAAATGGGAAGCCCCTAAACTCCCTCTTTGGGAATTGGAAACAATTAGAAAAAGGGGCCCTGACCTTTACAAGCTTTCACGAGCTCGGGAGTCCCGAAGGTTTTTTGAGATTGGGCTTGTGGATTTTTCCCCAAAAGTTTTTCGTGCAAGGGGGTGGGGGGAGGGCCCCAACGTCGGATTGAATGGGGGGTATTCAACTTTGGCTATTCTTAAATGGATGCTTGGTGTGAGGGTATGAATGGTAAAGTATATAACAAGCATGGTTAAAAACCCTTTGAAAAATTTTAGAACTAAATTTTATTAAATATATCGACGAATCAATAAGCCCTTTTGATCCAGGTTAATTGATGCTCTTAAATGAAAGGTGTTTTTGTTTGTTTTTTGCTAATTTTTTGTATTTTAAAATGTGGAAAAAAAATTTTCAAAAATAAAAACTTTAAAAAAAAAAAAGGACAACCCAACTTCAAGACCTGAGCGACCCACTAAAGGAACTGAGTGGCTAAAATGGGTCCACGTTGCTGGACTGAGTTACCTTGTATAGCCCACGGTGTTAATCCAGTAGTGCCCAAAAATTCCCAAAATTTGGCAGCAAGAAAAATGGGGACAGGCTCCAGTACAAAGAAAACAAAACTGTCCTTTTCCCCCCTTTCCCTATTTTTCCCAGATTATCAGGGGAGGGGTGGGAAAAAAAAACCCCTAGTTTTGACTTCAAAGAATCTGCTCTCCCCAGCTTCATCATCATGTCGGGTTTTGGAAAACCAAACATGCAAACGTAAGAGTTGAGGGGAAAGTTCTGTTAAAGGACCGAAGTCCATTACTGCTCCTGCACCACTAGAAAAAAGGGTTCCTGTCCAAAAAGACAAAGACCCTAATGTACGTGTCCATCCACAAAAGACCTCATACTGAAGGATGTTTGGGGGTTGGGGCAAAGATTTTGCAATAATCTGAAAAATTTTTAAGGGAAAAACTAGGAGTGTGTTAAAAGTTTTTGTGCTTCTTAAACCCCCTTTTGCAAAAGAGTGGCTTCATAAAGTGCATGTGCAGTGTGAAAAAAAGTTGCAGCTATGCATTACCTCTTCCCCTAAACCCCCCAAACTTAAAGCAACATCAAAAGCCGAAAACGCTGGGGGGGAGCCATCTCAAGCTTCAGACTAAACCCCTGTCTCCCTCCTCCTGCATGGAAAGTTAGTGTCACAAAGAGGATGGCCCCAAAGCGCTCTCGCTGCCAAGGTGGTGTCTAGTGCAGTGTCTACTCGCTAGCGAAGGGGCATATCAGAAAAGGCACACAGGCTGTGATGCCATAATAGCGACGCGAACAAAGCAACAAGGTCCTCTAGCAATAGTCCTAAGTTCTTTGAGTGTCATCGGTATAAAGGGGAGGTAGTACATTACCATACACCTTAACACTTGCTCAACCGGTCGATACAGACATCCTTGGCTGGAAGAGCCACTGGGTACCTCATTTCTTCTGCCAATTAACAAGACTTTATCAATATTCCCGTGCTACCATCGTTAATTGAATGGTGTCCGAGATCTGATGATAAAGAAGAAATTCCGCGACTCCTGCAAGCTGCATATCAATCATCCCCACTAGAGACACTGTCAAAGGAGATTCATACCTGAATGTCATGACGCTGAATCATCCTTCTCTTGCTCGGCAAGGAGAGTACATTTGATGAGAGTCCATATAGGATACGCGTTCAACAATGCAATGGTTCCAAGATGATGCATACGCACAAAGAAATTTGACCTAGGCTGTGGTAATCAATTGGAATGTGGTTTGGATAGAATCTTAAACCGTCTCCCGAGGTGAACTCCTTTAAAACCTTTGTGCTCTCAACAATGGTTTTCATCACAAAAATACTCCCCACTCAAAGCCAATGCCTCCATCATTATGAGGTAACAGGGAGCATCTGTTCTAATTTTCAGTAATGGGGATATAGCCAGACATCATTCCAAAGCATTAACTGTTTACTTAGGCGAGGAGCGGTGTTTCACACAACACAAGACGACAACAGAGTTAGCCTCTGTCCAATAGAGAAGTTAAATCTAGGTTTCATCAAAATAATGGACAGAGAATGCTTGTCAAGGCATCAATCTTAGACCTCACTGGGTGCACCCTTACCCTTTCGAGCTGAAAGGAGCCAGGCTAACCTCTAACAACCGGGAAACATGCATTAATCCAGATTCATCTCCTACTGCAACTCCTTGCAACTCATCTCCTTGATAAACGTTACAAGCGCTGAGATGGAAGATCACTATGTGGCTTTCATGGAAATAGATTATTTCTCAAAGAACACGCAGAGCCAGCTCCTCAAATATTGCTTGGTATCTTCCTCCTTTGGAGTGTTCACCACGAATAAACCACCTGTATACTTGGGTGGTGTTTGATCAGTGCAGAAGAGGCATCATGGTGGATTCCTTGAATGACATTCTCTTCACAGGCCCTGACACTCGACCAACAGCTTGCGTAGGACGTGCTCATGGAGATTCGAAGGAGACAGTCGCATTACCGCGCTGACATTGGGAGCAAAATGTTCTCATGGTTTTTCATCGTATCGAGAGAGACCACAGAAAAATTACTCTCAGGTTTCTGTGCACTAGGAGGGCAATGACTCACGTATTCACCTGCGCTGGCGCTACTTATGGCTACCAAAGGACTGCTGCTCTGATCGTGTGACGTCAGAGTTTGGGAAGATGCTCGGTCACTTTTTGAAAGAGATTCTACTACTCGTGGACGACGCACTCAAATCCTTGCCACAGCCAGAAGAAGTCCATAGAACCATGCTCAAAGATCTACACAAGGTATGCTGTCTAAGCTGGTCTGCGGTCACACTCAAAATTGCTCCCAACAGTTTGCTGCTGTCATGAAAGCGTTCAGCCCAGCAGACTGTGCCGGGCCCAGGAAAATACAGAGACTTGAACCTTGGCATAGACGACCTCAGTGCAGAGATGTCTGGGTTCTGAGATGGGACTTGCTTAAATGATTTTCTTGGCTTCCAGGTTAATTGTACCGAAAAACCATTCACCTAAACGTGGAGTCCTCTCAGTGCGGTGAAACAAGCTATATGATCCACTGGATTTGTAGCGCCCTTTGGACTAGTTAAAGGGCACAAATTCAGACAAGATCAGCTCTTCAGAGACTATTGAGGACTGGGAATGCTCCAATGCCCTTGATCAAGCAGCGGAACGTGGGAGTCCTGGGAACATTCCCTGCGACACCTTGGGCAGGATTCACATACCACGTTGCTTACACTCGTTCCAGCATCTCTCTCCATAAGCCAGAGAAGCATCTACCTGATGGCCATAATTCGCTGCCGCTAGCCTACCACTGAAGGTAATGACATATTTGCCATGTAAAATTCATGTGGGATTCTGTTTGGAAAGGCTAAACTAGCTCGCTAAACCGAGCACTACTCCCAAGACTTGAAACATTTGATGGCGCTGTTCTTGCTGTAGAGATCAGAGACTTTATTCAGCGTTAGCTTGATATTCATTGTGGATGAACATTCAGTTCTACACTGGACAGCAGGTTGTCCTGGCGGGTTACTATAACAATTCCAAAACTAATAGATTACTATGTCTATGTGTCAGTACGTACCGCATCAAATGATTAGGAAGATTGTCATAGAGTTACGTTCGTTCTGGGCGAGCCGCTATACTCACCTGTTTAGCGCAACGACACTGCGAGGGTTAATTAAGTCTATCCTTGGGACCAAACAACCACTGGGAGAGTTGCTTGCTCCTTGATGCCAGAGTGACAGCATCTCATTGGACAATGGGACAGCCACGGAGCTGCCGCACCAATCAGCTGCGGGGGCGGATAGCGATGAATTGCAGTATGTCCACGCGCAGACTTCTCTAAACCTCCTCATTCCTCTCGGCTGTTGCCTGACACAAAGTGTTACTTGCTGTTTCCTGTCGTTAACGTTTGGTTGTTGTTCTCCTGGATTTACTGCCTCCGGCTTGTTCTTGACCTCGCTTGTTGCCTCTGATTGTGTTACTCTGCGCTCCTGACTGTGGGGTATGTTTTGATCCCGGTTTCTTTCTGACTATTCAGTCTGCTTACGTTTTTCGGCATATACTTTACGTACGTTTACCGACCCAGGACTGTTTGGACACTGCGTTTTTCCCTGACGGCCCCCCCTGCTCTTAGCAGCGTAGGGGGCTGTAGTCCAGTTGGGGTCTGCCGCTCTAGGGGGCAGCACGCCAAGTAGGCAGGGACAGTGGGTCTGAGGTGGCAGTCAGGGCCACTGCACCTCACTTGACGTGACAGTTTGTTCACGGCCACTAATTTCGCTGCTCTCCACGCACCATTTAACCCCATGGGCTGCCATTAGTATGAGGCAGATGCAGGGGGCTTATCCCACTGGGGGGGTGGGTCCAGGGACCTAGCAACTTAGAGTGCCAGCCACGCAGGTGAACGGTACGCCTCGCTATGGCTGGAGTCCTTCGGCATCACGCTCACTCCCGTTAAGTGAAAACCCCCCTATTCAATTACCCGAAGAGAGTTCGCAGGGGACAGACAAAGGCCTTTTTAGTGTTTAAGAATGGATGACGATTGTACTTTCGCCTCAGGCCACATACTTAAGGTAATGAAGGAGCAGCAGGTCGGGAATTATTATGTCCCTACTCCAAGGAGGTCTCCCCAGGAAAGGGCTTTCGCTACCCTCGACTCGGCCCGAGCTGTAATTCCGTAGACGCTTTTTTTGACTCTCTTGGGGCTTCTTTTTGTCGACCCTGATTAGAGATAGCATGTGGCTGAGACGCAGCTCACCACTTTTAACCCCTTAACGACCTTAGACGTATCCATACGCCCAAGTCGTTTGGGGGTTCACGCACCTGAGTATGGATACGTCCTGAGGATCGCGCGAACTCTAAAGCAGAGTTTCGCAGCGATCGGGCGGGGTGTCAGTGTTATATTACAGCTGAATCCCGCTGCGCGGCCCCGACCCAGGGTCCCCCGGGGGGGGGGGCGGTTAACCCCTTAATTATCGCGACGATCGGGTCGCAATAACTAAGGGAGACGCAGGAGGAGATCGCTCCCCCTGCGTCTCTGTCGGCGGCAGCAGCGCACGGATCGGGCGATCGTGCAGCTCCCGCCTTCTACAGACAGCCGGAAGGCATAAATGCCTTCCCGGGGTTTTCTGTGATGTACGATGCCCGGCGTGCCCTGTGGGCATGGCCCGGCATCGTGACTGACAGTTGTCATAGGAACCAGTCATAGCAACAAGCTGTGCACTGATTCCTATTGAATGAGAGATCTAAAGCTGGGGAAAAGTAAAATAAAAATGTGAACAAGTGAAAAACAAAGTAAAAACACAAACATGAAAAATAAAATAAAAATAAGTAACCGCCCTTTTCCCCTTTAAAAACGGCCCAAACGTTCCAAAAAAGATCAAAAATAAATAAAGTACCCATATTTGGGATCGCCGCTGCGTAACGACCTGCCCTATAAATCTGTCATGTTAATTAACCCGTACAGTGAAAGGCGTAAATAAAAAAAAAACAATACAGAATTAAATTATTGTTCATCCCGCAGCCCTAAAATGGAATTAAAAGCACTGTGGGAGGGGAAACAAAACTACATGGGTGGGACCAGAGTGATATACAAAACTGGCCCTATAAACCTAACATACCCTACCTAACTAAGAGAGATACAGGATGATCCCCCCCGATAAGGGGGTCTGTCCGCAGCCTTAACCCCAATTCAAAAAACCCCCGTTATTCCCCATGGTCCGTCCCAACATGTTTCAATATCCATGACATCATCAGGGGACAGTCTGGAAAGATATAATTGGACCAATTTTCTGGGTATAGTAACAAATAAATGGCTGCAATAATGCAAGGCACATGAATTAGAGGGTAGATAAATACCTGATGGTAAATATGATGCAGAGACAACATAAATGCCGTGTTTACATAAAAAAAGGGGCACTACCTTACGTTTCATCTGCATAATGCCGCTTGTAGGTTTGCAATGTAAACCAGCAAGACCCGGTGTGGGGGTACAAAAAACAAAAACAAAGAGGGGAATGAAATAAAAAAGCCAAAACCCCCCCAAAACCAAACCCCCAAAACCACAAAAAACACCCAAAAAAAAATATTTTTTTA
>JAODAL010080258.1:0-12307 GCA_025379985.1 Phyllomedusa bahiana | reverse complement strand
AAGCGGTCCCATAATAGTTTAATGGATATGGGGGGCAAGCCAGTCGTTAAAAAAAAAAAAGTATCTTTATTAGTATCAAAGTAAAAGAATCAATTTTAAGTCCAGTTTTCAATAGTGCAACATACCACTCGCCGTGCTCAACAGTGTGCAGTCAGATATTCCTCTAGTAAGGACCGACGCGTTTCGGTGATGCACACCTTATTCCTGGTCTAGCACAAAACATCGGTACGCAAATAAATAGTGACGGGCGTTGTCCGTATGTTGGTAATTAACCCTTTAAAAAACATTATATGAAAAATCGCTAGTGCATACATAGGTGTATAGATATAAGAAACAACGATTTAGAGGAAATTATCATAATAACATTGATAGGAAGATTATCATAAGGAAACCTCAAAGCTTACCACACAATATCAGAATGGAATATAGTATACCGCAAGGTCAGAATATGAAACATATTAATAGTGACATAAAATATCGTATTTGACATTCAAGCCTTGCGGTTGTCTAGTTCTCAAAGTGAAAATCCATTTAGCCTCACAATTCAATAATTTTTGTCGTGTATTACCTCGTCTGAGATCAGGTGTAATTTTTTCTATCCTTATGCAGCGGAAAGAATGTAAATCCCCCGCGTGAACTTCTATGAAATGTTTTGAAACTGCGGACATAGTAGTTAACCAATGCGTTTTTTTGGCATTGGAAATGTGTCGTCTGACCCTGGTCTTAAAGGTATTCGATGTACAACCAACGTATTGTTTATGGCAGATCGTACATGATATCAGGTATATAACATTCTTGGTGTTACAGTTTATATATTGCCATATCTTAAAACTTTTTGGACAAATATAGCGGATATGATCCCCACATATGCGAATTTTTAGTCATGGCAACTGAATTTTTACTAACTCATAACTTTTTTGCTTTTGACCAGCAGTTCTTTCTCCAACTGTGCGGAGCTTCCATGGGGGCGAAATTTTCGCCCTCACTCGCAAATATATATATGAGCATGTGGGAGGAAACTTTTTTGTTTGCAGACTGTAATCCTTTTGCCTCCCATATCAGGTGGTATGGTCGTTATATAGACGACCTGCTCCTGATATGGGAGGGCCCGTCCAATGACATCATCCCATTTGTGGACTATATTAACAACAACTCTATGAACTTAAAATTCACGTACCAGTCACAATTGGAAAAGATAAATTTCCTTGATGTCATACTAACGGGACTACCAGACGAAACAATTGTGGTTACCCCCTTTTCCAAACCCCTATCACAAAATTCTGTCCTGCATGCTACATCTTGCCATCCCCACCATGTCATTCATGACATTCCCACTGGTGAACTAATTCGCACCAAGAGAAATTGCAGCTCCCAAAGAGATTTTGAAATACAACAAGAACTCGTTCTTGATAGAATGAGACAACGGGGTTACCCAGAAAAAATCCTGGACAAATCCAAGAAGAAAGTACAATCGATGCCACACAACAGTTTACTGATGGAAAAGAATTACAATAAAAGGGATAGACAGCAGCAGCAAAGAAGTTTTACAGGTATCACTTTTTCCACAATGTATTCCTCCCAATACAAACAGGTAATGGCAATTATTAAAAAATACCTTCCTATTTTGTATACAGACCCCAGTTTAGCTACTATCATGGACAAAGGGGTTAGGTTTATTTCAAAAAAGCTCCCAACATCGGATCTATTGTCTCTCCCAGTTTATTTCAGAGTACTAATAACCAACCATATAAAACCTGGCTAACAACTACAGGGTCCTTCCGTTGTGGTCATAATATCTGTACCACCTGCACTTTTATGGATGTAAAAAACACTTTTACATCTTATGTCACCAACGAAAGTTTTAAGATATGGCAATATATAAAATGTAACACCAAGAATGTTATATACCTGATATCATGTACGATCTGCCATAAACAATACGTTGGTTGTACATCGAATACCTTTAAGACCAGGGTCAGACGACACATTTCCAATGCCAAAAAAACGCATTGGTTAACTACTATGTCCGCAGTTTCAAAACATTTCATAGAAGTTCACGCGGGGGATTTACATTCTTTCCGCTGCATAGGGATAGAAAGAATTACACCCGATCCCAGACGAGGTAATACACGACAAAAATTATTGAACTGTGAGGCTAAATGGATTTTTACTCTGAGAACCAGACAACCGCAAGGCCTGAATGTCAAATACGATATTTTATGTCACTATTAATATGTTTCATATTTTGACCTTGCGGTATACTATATTCTATTCTGATATCGTGTTGCAAGCTTTGAGGTTTCCTTATGATAATCTTCCTACCAATGTTATTATGACATTTCCTCTAAATCGTTGTTCTTATATTTATACACCTATGTATGCACTAGGCTATTTTTCATATAATGTTTTTAAAGGGTTAAATTACCAACATACGGGACAACGCCCGGTCACTATTTATTTGCGTACTGGATGTTTTGTGCTAGACCAGGAATAAGGTGTGCATCAACGAAACGCGTCGGTCCTTGCCAGAGGAATATCTGACTGCACACTGTTGAGCACGGCGAGTGGTATGTTGCACTATTGAAAACTGGACTTAAAATTGATTCTTTTACTTTGATACTAATAAAGGATACTTTTTCTTTTTAACGTATGCTGGCTTGCCATCCTATATCCATTATATTACTATTAGTGGGACGCTGTGTTCTTGGCTTTTCAAATTTAACTACAAGGTGACTCTTTGAACAAAACTGGGCTGCACCAAAGTGAAATACAGCTATTTAAATGTTATATGGATATTAAAAGGTGGGTTTTGCACCAATGAAATACAACAGCAGTTACCACAAAATTTCTGTATTCAAATTGAAGTACAAGGTGGCTCATTGAACAAATATGGGCTGCGCCAAAGTGAAATACAGCTATTTAAAATGTATATGGATAATAAAAGGTGGGTTTTGCACCTATGAAATACACCTGCAATTACTAGCAAATTTCTGTATCCTAATGTAAGTACAAGATGGGTCTTTGAACAAAAATGGGCTGCGCCAAAGTGAAAAACACCTATTTGAAATGTAGACGGATAATAAATGGTGGGTTTTGCACCTATGAAATACACCTGCAATTACTAGCAAATTTCTGTATCCTAATATAAGTACAAGATGGGTCTTTGAACAAAAATGGGCTGCGCCAAAGTGAAAAACACCTATTTAAAATGTAGATGGATAATAAAAGGTGGGTTTTGCACCAATGAAATACAACAGCAGTTACTAGAAAATTTCTGTATACTAATATAAGTACAAGGAGGGTCTTAGAACAAAACTGGGCTGCACAAAAAAAAAGGTACTATTTCACCTCAGGTGTGAGGTGTGCTGTCCAAAAACTGGTAAAAAAAAAAAACCATTTCAATGCAGGTTCAAAGCAGAGTCTGGGCTGCACAATATACACTCTCCTTTCAAAAGCCTGCCTGCCTGTCTGTCTGTGTTCGCCCGCACATGATGATGATGATGACGATTTGCTTTTCAGTGTCACAGTATTTCTCAAAATTCACACTTTACTGCTGTGGTGAAGGTATATCGTAAGTGGACACATAACATTATTGTAAAGCAGTGCTAAAGAAACCACAGAGTCATTAATATCATTCATGTGAGAGGTGAATGCTGGCTATGAGGATGCCTGAAGGGTGTCCTGTTCCCCATACTAGAGGGGAACAGGACACCCCCAAAATGAACCGGTGGTTACAATTTCAGGAACTTCTACTGCAGATGGGGTTCAAAACAAACGGAACGGTACTGTACATCTGCTAACAAAGTTGAATCAGAAAAAAAGGTTGCCTTCTGATAAGTCACAGTTTGTGCTTCACCTAATGTATGGACTTTGGTGTGTCGATAGATATAACTGACTTTGCCAGTGGTAGAGATCACCTAAGTCCCCAAGGTGGTGGGTGGTGGTGATCCCTGGGTACTTCTTGTACCCTCCATATATTCTGGCCATAAATATACAACAGGTTGAGAAACTAGGTTCTCTTACACACAGTCTGAAATAAGGGCATTATAGAACAGAAGAAACCATTAATCCTTAAAATGTGATAGGTCATTACTGTTACTATTTCTCAGTAACACTTGACAATTATAGAAGTGATGTACTCTTATGTGGAAAAGGTGCCTTTAGGACCCTTCAAGCATAATGGCCCAGGTGTAACTACAACATCTGCAATGCCTACAGCCATGCTATGGTCACAGAGACCTAAGATTGTAATTGCTGTTAAAGTTGCCCCTGCTAAACACTGACTTAAAAAAGGTTGAATACCTATGCATTCATTTGTTTTTTATTTTTGAAATATAATCAATGTCAATGATTCTAATAGTACTGTTA
The DNA here is from genome assembly GCA_025379985.1 of Phyllomedusa bahiana. Taxonomy (NCBI): domain Eukaryota; kingdom Metazoa; phylum Chordata; class Amphibia; order Anura; family Hylidae; genus Phyllomedusa; species Phyllomedusa bahiana. The sequence goes on along the minus strand of JAODAL010080258.1, from coordinate 7,939 downwards.
TACTTACTCACTGAAAAAAAAGTTTTTCGTAGGTAAAGTAGAGAAATAAATAAGAAAGAAAAATTAATAATATTGCAGATGACCTTTTAACCCCTAAGGCTAGAAGGCCAGAAGTAAAACTTTAGCTGCAGACAGCTTCTCAAATACATTCACACTATGTCTATGCATAAACATGGATAAATAGTTGGTACGGCTGTTTTTCTTATAATATCTATGGCATTGTCTAGAACAAGGCCTTTGAAGAGCTCTTCTGTCAGACATATTCTTCTCTGCCCATGAGCATTAAACAATGTGTGAAATAGATTATCCATGTTACGTGTGACTATGATTACTTTTACTGTCTGGTGAAAATTAATAATTCTTGATTGCCTGAAGAAATGTTCTCATAACTATCACTATTCTATTCTGCATAAAGATGTCCAAAAAGAACGGATGCTCTGAAACAAATGAAGGTTATTGTGTGATAGGAAACACTAAAAAGGCACTTTTCAGCTCACAAATAATCATAAAGGTATCTGTTTCCTGAAGAAAACACCACCTTTTCCTTCCAGCAAATCAAGAGGCATCTGACATACATGTACAAGGTATCAGTTGCAGGTCTACAGTTTCCATTGGTATTGTTAATGTAGAGATTGTTTAGAAAATAAGAATATCATTACCCTTTCAAAGCATGCACTCTGCTTTAATGAAGTGCACATTTTCAATTGTCCAGCAGTGGGAACTTTGCCAGCATTACTTAGAAAGGTGCATAAAGTTAGAGATTTTAACACAGACACAGTGTAGATTTCAGTCTCTTCAGGCTCTGTTGTTGTGAAAGAGGCCGGTACAGGGACTGAAGGATTCCGCTGAACTATTTATGTGTCATCTTTACATGTTGCTGGAGAAGAAGCCAGGTGTACATAAGAAATGAAACCACTTAAACACAAAGCAAATAAAACAAATCCAACTTTAGAAGTCTTTCTTATATGATAGGAGCCAAAGGTAAACATTTTGCTTTTAATATTCTTTTTGTTTTTACGCAATAAGAAAGCCAATTCGCATACCCTAAACAAATATACCCCCCCAGGCATTTTTTTTTTTTTGTTTCTTTATGTGATCATTTGTACTTTATTGCTAAGCATGCATACTAAAAAGCCTAAAGTCAAGAACATGCAGAATGTACAAAAAATGAAGGGTTTCTTGAGTGATCTGCTTGAAGTGTCTATCAAAACCAAAAAAAAAAAAAAGAAAATAAATCTTAAGTGGCTTGCCCAAGCCTTCATTCATCTGTCTGTGCTATCTCTCTCGTAGCATGTGCTTTTCCAGCGCTGTATAAAGCTTCCCTTCTCTGCAGCAGAGAAGTGTTTCCTGTTTGAAAATTGTTTTATTGTGCCGTTCCCTGTAAAGCTGCAAGTCACATGCGTAGTTTATCTTCCTCCTTCTCAACCTTAGTTCCATTGCACACTTGTTGTTTCTCCCTACATTTTTAAAACATTGAGTGGAAGGACCAAAAGGGTTTGACTTAAAAAAAAAAAAAAACCCAAACCTGATCTCCTAAGCTTAACACAGAACTGTTTCCTGTGTGTGTAGACAGAAGTAGCGATCTTCCTGTCATCATACAGTTGATGTAAAACTACAGGAAGCCGACAGAAAATGTAATGAAAGTACATTACAAAAGTGCCTAACTTTGGGAAAGATACTGTTATTTAGAAAATAGATTTTTTTTTCTACTGGACAACCCTTTTTTTGGAAATTCAAGTGGATTGTGAATTTCTCTTCATAGAACTTTTGTTAGATGCTAAAAAATTTGAGTTACATAGTTACATAGTTTGTAAGGCTGAAAAAAGACAGACATCCAGTCTAGTCTATTTGCGCTCTGGTGTTGATCCAGAGGAAGGCAAAAATCTGAATAAATTCCTGGATCAATGACCCTTCTCCAGAATCCTAGTCTCTATAACTTGTTATATTTTTACACACTAGAAATACATCCAGACCTTTTTGAAAATTTGTTAGTGAATTCACCTGATAAGTTCCCTCTGGTAGAAGTGTTCCACAGTCTCAATGTTCTTACATAAAGAATCCCTTTCTATGTTTTGTAGAAATTTCTTTCCTCAAGACGTAGAGGAAAACCCCTTATTTTAGATACAGTCCTGGGTATAAAAAGATCTTGAGAGGGAGCTCTATATTGACCTTTGATATATTCAAACATATTTATTATCTCTCCCCGAAGCTGTCTTTTATCTAAACTAAATAACACTAATCTTTCTGGGTATTGCCAGTCACCACAGTTCTTTTATTATTTTCTATGACATCTTTGACCTGTACAAACTCTGCAGTGTCTACTGCGGATCAATCCTCTCTTTAGGTCACTCATACCTTAGCAGGGAACACATCAGGAGGTGAGAATACAATGCATAAAAATGTGTCAAAAAACTAAACCAGGTCAGCAGGTCAGGTTGAACACTTTTTAGTTGGGTAGTCCAACTTGGGATTCCTATATTCATATCCATAAAATTTACCATATGTAATCTGTTTTTGTTTTTGTTCCGTTTTATCAACGAAGCAAAACACCTGTTAGAGTTCCTGTCACTTACTGCATCCCTGTCAGTTGGGACGAAAGCGTTTTATTACTCGGTTATATATTTATTTATTTAGTATTTATGACTGGTATTTGTTTTAAATACCTAGTCACCCACTATACTTAATTGGGATATTCTACCTATAAGTGTTTAATACTTGGGATTGTCAGTATTGTTCATCGTCTGGTTGGTGATGTTTGTCCTTGATATTTATCTGTATTGACTGTGTGTGTTTATTTTATATTTAGAAGAGAAGGGATACCAGCTCACCGATATGAAGACGCCCGGACAATGCAGGACAGCAGCAGCAAAGCATAAATAGAAATGTTGGGTCCAGAGTCTAAAAAGCGTATTTCTTTATTGAAAATTCAAGGGTCAAACAGGCATCGGATCCAAAACAACAAAAAACGCCAAACGCGTTTCAGGGCCTCAAGCGGGCGGCCCTGGGCCTGAAACGAAGGGCATCCTGAGGCCTGAACGCCATGGCGTTTTTTGTTTTGGATCGATGATGTTGGGACCTCTTGAATTTTTCAATAAATAATATAGATACGGCTTTTAGACGCTAGACTTCGTTTCTTTTTATTTATTTGATATTTTTTTTATTTCAATAAAGAATGTAATTCTTTACTTTAGCATTACTGTTTTTTTAAACCGAGAATAAATACAAGTGCTCTAAATGCAACAAATTGGTGATTTGTTAGTCATGTTTTTTGGGAAACATAAATCAAACTAGAGGACCACTAAACTAGAAACTGAGCTACTGTAAGACTTGTTTCAGATATCATTCCCCCCCCCTAAACTGTAAGTGTGCATGTTATATAGTAAGTGCTACAGATTCACCACAGTTGCTATGAAATGAACTTAGATGACTAAGTAAGGGATTGAAACATCCCTTTATGAACAGTGGCATATATGATGTGGTGTAATTTGTGTGGATGTATTGTGTGCTGGTTTTGTGAGTTCGTTAGAGTTAATCAAATAGTGTTGAGCGAAGTTACGTTGGGCTATCGACATCGGGCGATAGTTCGATAGTCGGCCACCATCGATATGGTTTTTCGATAGTGAGCACAGTCGATTATGGCGGAGACCATTAATGTTATGGGAGAGCAACAACACCTTCATTTCTTACACCCTCAACTGGCTGGGAGAAGCTGAAGAATTAAACATCTCACAACAGTCATAGATGGGACTACCTGCTTCATCTTAGGCACAACACTTAGGATATAGAAGCCACTCAGAAAAAAAGTCACAACACCATTCACTATCCCTGATCTTGTAACCAAAGCTCTTGGACCTTAAACCTGCAGGACACCACAATTAAAAAGTGTCAGAAGGCAGTGTTATTTGAACCATCATTTTGCTTGAACTGGACATGAATATTCCTGTCCTGGAACGCAGCATGACCCTTAAAACGCTGCAAGACATCCACAGATTAAAAGTGCCGGAAGAAAAAGTAGTCTTTTGAACCACCTATGTTTAAGTTGAACTGGGAACATTAACTGAACTGTCCTGGACCGCAGTATGACATTAAACCTATCTGACCCCAGACTGTAAAAGTGACGGAAAAAGGAGTCTTCACCACCATTTTAGTTGAACTGGACATTGACTATACCTGTCTGGGCGCACAGCATGACCCAGGCCAGTTACAGTGGGTGCGGTGAGAGCCCAGGCTGGCGTCCGTCATCTATTAACACGAGGTTAAAATGCCCTGATTGATGCAGCAACGAAAACTGTCTGTGCTGAAGCAGAGTGAGGAAGCGGAAGTGTGAAAACTCCGCCTTCCTCAGTCACAGTCAAGACCTGGGTAGCGCTTGCCCCTCCGTATGAGTGCGGGACAATTGAGCTTCACTTGGAAATACTGGTGGTTAACGCACCTGTTACACCAGGTGACCTTTTTCTTGGCATTCTTTTTCTCATTCTTACTCAACGTGCTGGAGGAAAATTGTCTCTGTACTTGTTCTCTGTCGTGCTCTAGCACTGTGTGCATGTCCTCTTAAATATCCTACATCTGGTCAAGTTTCTGTAACTCCCTTGTAGCAATTAGAGGAATGTTTTTACCAGCTATTTTGTAATGCAAGTTTTTTAGTGAGGTTAATTCTAGAAAAACACATTTTTAAAATAGGATGGAATCCCACCATGTATTTGTTTCTCTTTTTTGTAAATTGTAGTTTTAAATGGGTTGTCTCAATACAGGATTGTAGCTATGTTAAAGATCTTGCACTAAAACAAGTCATATTGCAATATGTGTCCATTAACAGTGTCCTACCTATTACTGTTTCTGACAGTACCATCCACCTTGAGCCACTCTTGACAATTGAGAAGAACAAATGTCTGTTAGAAACAATTTTTTTTTATAATTGGACCTGTAGTACAGCTGCATTTCAAAGAAAATGCCCCCAAATTTAAAGCTGACCCTTGAGCACTTTGGGAACAATTGTGAAGAACAAATGTCTGGTTAGAAAACAACATTTTTTTATAATAGGGGACCTGTAGTTTTGCTGCATTGCAAAGCAGCATGAACCCAAAGATTTTAAATGACTTCTCAGCGACTGGTTAAAAATTGTGAAGGGAGAAATGCCAATTAGAAGCCACATTTCTGTTCCAAAGGCCATAATTATAGCTGTATTAACAGCTATATCGACTCAGAACCATGGCAATCGCAAAACTTATTAAGATAAAGTGAGGTAAATGGAATACTGTGTTGTCATGAAAACTTGATGTACTTTTTACAGTCTCCTCACAGCAAAATTACCTGTTGGGAAAAGAGAATAAAAAATGCAGTAAGAAATGATTATTTTAAAAAACATTTTTCAAAGGGACCATTTTCTGTTTAGAAGGGAATGTGATAGTAGACTGGCAACTAATCGGTGACCTCGGCAATTGGGGAACAATATCTCAGAGATCCATGCATGATTCATCTTGAATGAAGTACAAACGTTCCACATTATCTGTGGAGCAGGATGGCGTTTGTCTGTAATGACTCCTCCAGCTGTGCTGAAGGTCCTGCTCAAGTTATGACGGCTGGCTGCTGGGCAGGACACACCTCTATGGCGTGACGAGCCTTCGTCCATTTTGGGATACCCAGAAGTCTATTGGTCCCTGACACATCCAAAAACATCGGTGTGAAGACGCTCAGCATAGTCGTGCACCATGATCTTAAGCTGATCTCTGTGTGTTGGACGAGTGCCCTGGCATTGATGCGTTGGTGAGTTGGTAAACAAAGTTGCCAGAGGTCCAACCCATGGCTTCTGCAACCTTGCAAGCTGCTGCCGCTACGCCTTACTTGGCACTCTACTGCTGTCACGTGCTGATGTTGTTCCACGTGACTATTTGGGGAACGTGAAGCAGACGCAACAGATGTCTCCAGTTTGATCTTTCAGCAACGGTCTCCATTTTCCTGCATTTTTCTCTCTATTTGGGTGCGTGGAAGGAAAAGTGCTGAGTTATGTTTTGTACTAGGGGACGCAGGAGGGTGGCACACCCAGTAACTGTTGTTCGATTTTGATGGCCTTAATGCGAGGATGTCATGTTGGAGGAAATGGAGCATCCAAGCACTCATGTGACGAGATGGTAGCCTTGATTTCCGACAGCCTCTGGGTCGAGGGGCACTGCAAACTGATCTTCGTCCATTTCCTCCTGCTCAAATTCACGCCAACCTCTTAGTCCAAGGCAGGGACGTCGGTAACATCGGTGTCTAGGAATACCTCCTCCTCCTCCTCGCTGTCTCCCGCACAGCTTCGACACAGCCTGACTTGCTGAGATGATAGCACCCTGAGAGCTAATGCGCCACCTGTGCACTAGCTCTAGACCCCGAACCACTGCCTTAAGAAGACGATGAATTGTGAAAACTGTCGGGCCTTGTGGATTTGGACGGAGAGAAAGGCGCCGTGTCCGCATCATTCTCCGTCTCCTCCTCCGTCGCTGGCGGGACTGTTGTTTCAGGAGTGTTCCAAACGATCGTTCCAGAACTAAGATCCACTAGCGCAATGCTCATGATGACAGGGCATTGTCCGCACTGCCATTTTGGTGGATTCTTTCAAACTTGGCAGGATGGTGCAGAGCTCTTTCAACTGCCTCCACTTCGGTGGTCAACACCCGGAGGTCCGCACGTGCTTGTCAGGCCATGGGTCACTTCGTACTGCGTAATGGCATTGCGCTGCTGCCACAATCGGCTGGGAGCATTGTGGAGGGAGATTCCAGCGTGTTTGCCATGGTCAACAATGAGACGGTTGACGGGGAGGCCGAGGCTGACGCCTGCAACGCAGCCGGCGGGACGAAGCAGGGTGCGAACTGCGGAAGTGCGAACTTAGACTTCGAGCCTCATCAGCAGGCAGTCCAGGGACCCGGGTAGTCTTTAGGGCAATTTTGGGGATGACAAGGTTCATTGACGTGTGCCAGGGCAAGGGGATTGTGCTACAGCCTACCGTTCTTAAGGGCGGCAGAAGATTTCGCCTTATCGCACACCACCTTGCCTGGCACATGAGTTCTTGATAACCCCAGCCAGCGCTCGGTCTCATTGCGGAGAGCCGTCCACAGCTCATGACCTGTTGTGTGGACGGTCTCCATACAGATTTATCACAAGGCCTGGTTTCTCTGGGCACGTGATGCACCAGGGGCCTTGGGGGAAAAAAGAACCTTTGCACCATCCCTGCGGTGTTGAAGAGAATGCGCGAGCCTTGAGAGCCACGTCACCCCCCAGAGACATCCACCCTGCTACCCAAGTGAGATGTCACAGAGATATAGCGGCCTTGGCATGCTTTTACTTGGCCAGTGTCGGTGGTCAGTTGGACTTTACGGACACAGATGCAGACAACGCGCTTTGTTGAATTTTAGATGACACGTGCGCTGGCCAGGGCAGGGGACGGTTTTTCTGGCAAAGATTGCCTGCCGGCATGGTATTGGGGGCAGGCAAGGGCCATGTACGTGGCGGAACCCATCTGTGTCAACCAGACGGGACAAAAGGCAACATTTCCAAAGGCCAAAAGCTGGCAATGCCGACATTCAGGCTTTGGCTTGGGATGGTGTGGGTTAAAGTGTTGCTTCTGCTCCCAAACATGGAAGACAGAAGGCCTGGCTGATTTAGGATGGCCGGCGTGCAGGTCATCAAACTTTCGGGAGGAGAAGAAGGTGGTAGGATGGGTCCTCTGGTGGTGCTGGTGGTACTCGGGCGACGGTGGAGGCTGAAGCAGAGGGCTGATCCCCTGATCATGACTCTGAGTGACATTGGGCAGTGAGGAACGCTTTGGTATGGGGTGGCGGAGGGAGGGAGGAGGGCGGGCGGAGACAGTGGGGTGTGGAACAGTGGTTTGGAGGCCACGGCGTTCGGTCTGGACTTTTTTGGCAAGTGTTGCCTCATTTCAACTCATGCATTCACTGCATGT
>JAODAL010080257.1:0-12308 GCA_025379985.1 Phyllomedusa bahiana | reverse complement strand
GGGGCCGGGAGAAAAACCTATTAAGATAATCCATAACGCCATCTATGCTTTTAATCCTTTCCCCTCCCCCCCCCCCCCCTCCCCCCCCCAAAATTTCCCAGAGATTACAGTATTAACTGCCAAGGAAACCTACAAAAAATAATTTATGCATCTACAATAGATGAAAAAAATTTTGCGTTTTTAGTTCAATTTTTTTGATCAAAAAATTTTTGGTCACCCCCGACTTTAAAGGGGCCCCCCAAAGCAGATGGTCCTACACTATTCCTACTCTCTTTTGAGTCAAATTTCAGTCTTCTCAATTGGGTATCGCTCCAAATCCAGGGAAAAGAAAAAAGCCCAGTTTTTTTTAAAAGCTTACCCTGGTCTAGAAACCTGTGCAGAAAACCAAAATGGAGGATCCCCCCTCCTGAAAAGTTAAAAGCAATAAGCCAAATGAAACGTTTTTAGCTCAAAAAAAACTTTTTGGGGAAAAAAAAAAAAAAACACATGAAACACCGTGTACAGGGCTTTTGCTTGGGTACTTATACACACACCCCAAATATCAGTAGTGCCCATCAGAAAAAATTTTTCTCTGGATTATGGGGGTCTGAGACCCAAATTTGGGGGGAAGGGGTCTGAATTGGATCAAAGGGGGTTTGGAATATTTTTAGGCCCATCGCATTTGGGGACCTGTTGAAAGTCGGGGGTGGCTTAAACATTTTTGATCAAAACATGTGAACTAAGAACCTCAGTTTTTTTTTTCATGTATTGTAGATGGATTACAGTATTGTCCCAAATGCTGCACACACAAAACGGATCTATGGCATGGCCTGTGGGAATGTAGCTACACACAGACTTATTGGGGGCATGTCCTTCAAAAACATTCAGCTACTTTTTTGGGGGCCACCCGGAGAAACATTAAGAGTTTTTGATCTTTCACTACCCTAGGCCTCGGACATGGGAGAGGGTCCTGGGGGGTCAGACATCCTCCGGCTCCGGAAAAAAATTTTCCTATCGCCCCCTTTTGGGAGCAAAAAAAAGGGGGGCCCACTGCAGTTATGGGTGAAACCCACTCTCCTCCATCCTGGGGTAAATAAAAAAAGTTAGAGGGGTTCATAGCCGATGGCTGGGGGAAACGGAGGCGCAAGGAGACCCACACCAAGGGGTTTTTCAGGTTGGGAAACCCTTTTTAGAGTGCATTACTCTGAGGGGGAGGGAGCCATGCGGTGTTTAAATACACGGCTGGTATTGCAAAAAAAGGGGATTTGTGGCCGCTGGGAAGACTAAGGGGGTTTAGAACTGTTAGCTCCCATACGTACATAGAATGTTTTCACAATTTAAATGACAGAGGGAAAGGATGCATGACTATTTTTTAAACGTTTTTAATTGTATTATTTTTATTTTTTTATGATGTTTTACACTTTTGTAACTCTTCTATACCCAGGGGGAAAGGGCCCGGGACTATGTAATTTTTTGTTGGAGCATGTAAAAAATGTCAGATTTTGTGATTAAATGTCTTGGGGAAAAGCACAAAATAGTTTTTAAAAAAAAAAAAAAAAAAAAAAAGGGAAAGATATGCATAGGTCACAATGCCCATATTCTTAGGATTTTCAAGCTTTCAAAAACTTCCTTGCCCCTTCCACTGTAGTACAATAGAAAATTTCCCCCTACTTGCCTCTCCCTTACCACCCTTCCCCGTGCTTGCGTGCCTTGTATCTCCCCAGTCCCTCACTGATTTTATCCTGTTCATGGATTACTTAATGCTGTGACCAGTAGGGGCCCCTTGGCAAGTACATGCCTGCATGTATGTGGGCCACAGAAGTCAATGGTTTGGGGCCTTCGCATATGAAATCCTTGAATGTGCCCTCATCAGTGAGGGACTGAAGTGGGGTATGAATGTGCTACCTGGTTTGTGTGCTTTGGGAAGGAGGCACAATCCCCCTTGGCAGTATGCGGTAGAAGCCGGTACAAAAGATGTTGCTAGTTCTTTTCCCGTCCCGTTTTCCCGGGTCTGTGGCAGGGGCGTTTGTTTGGGTGTTTTATTCGGGGGTCGGGCCCCGAAAAAAACACCCTGTGCCCCGGTTCCGGGTCCCCGGCCCCTGCCCTGGGCTTGGAGCCCGACTGCCACTTTGCTGCATGTGCGTCCGCTGGGCACATTCAGCTGCGGGTTTGCGGAGAAGAGCGAGGGTCCCTGCCCGCAGAAGTGTGGACCCGCAGGTCCCACACACGGGGCCGCCGGGTCCTACAGCGCGAGGACCGCCCCGGCCCCCTGCGCCCCAGCCCGGAGGTTGCGATGAAGTGATGTCATCGCAGTGCCTTTCCTCGGGGCACGCGCGTCATAGGCCGTGCCCGAGGAGCTGCCGGGGAGCGCGCGGTGAAAAAGGAAGAAGAGGAGCCGCTCGCCGGGGGGGGTTAAGGGGAGTTTACTGTTGTTATTTTTAAAGCGTTTTCCGCCCTCGTGCCCCTATATACCTGCCTGTGGCCCCCAAAACCTGCCTGTGGCCCCCATATCCCTGCCTGTGGCCCCCATATCCCTGCCCCGTGGCCCCATATCCCTGTCTGTGCCCCCATAATGACTGCCTGTGGCCCCATATACTGCCTGCTGTGGCCCTATATTTCCCGCCGTGGCCCCCCTATCCTTCTTTTGGGCCCTATATACTGCCCCAGTGCCCCCCTTTTACTGCCTTTGGCCCCCTTTTACTGCTGTGCCCCCCTATATACTGCTGTGGCCCCTTATTTTGCTTCAGTGCCCTAATACCTAAATTTAGGGGATGCATACCTATAATTAAAAGGGGTTTCTGGAAAAGTGGGATTTAAAAATATTTGTGCCCAAAAATCCTCGGGGGAAAAGGTATTGGCCGGGGAGAAAATCGGATAAAAGGTGTAAACCCGGGGGTGGGGGAAGGGAAAAAAGGGGAAAGTAAAACGGCGCTGATCAGAAAGAGGGTTCTCCGGTGAGTCACAAAATGAAATTTGCATTTGTAAATAAAAATTATATTTCTGCAAAATTTCCCCATACAATTAGTTTTCTACCATATCGGGTTTCACTGTAGGGGGTTTAATATACATTTCCTCGCGTCTGTGTACAGGGGTGTTCCCACGGGTCTGGTCACTTTTTTTAGGGCGGGGGTATTTTGAAAATCAGAGCCTGTGTCCCAGTGATGGTCACATTTTGGGGGTGCTTTTTTGGTCGGGGTTTTGGCAGGATTTTTGGCCTTAAGTAGTAAATATTTTGGGGGTCTTGGTTTTGTAGGGGGGTTTTTTTAGTAAAAAATCACTTTTCCGGGGTATATTTGCTCATGTTTTTTAGTTGTATGTTTTGGTGGACTGTTTGGGGGGAATTTCATATAAAGGGGTTGGAAAAGTTCTGAAAAGTAAATTTGTAAATTGGGTTTTTTTTACTTTTCAGTGACTGCGGGAGGAGATGGAGGGGAAATTGTGGGGAATGTGAAAGGAAAATTAGTGACGGGAAAAACAAAAGGGTTTTTCTCTGAAAAAAAAAACATCCGCAGTTCACAATGAGGCTTTTAAAAAAAATGTTGTGTAAAACCCCACCCCTATCAGAAAAAAAAAAACCCAAAAGGGCCCGGGGCCCCGGTTGGGTTTTTGGACCCTAGCAACGCCCCGTTTTGTAGGGTAATGTTTTCTTGGAAGAAAAAAATTGATTTTAACTAAATTTAAAAAAAAAAAAAAAAAAAAAAAAAATGGCTGGGCGCAGTTGGGGGATGTGCACCCTGGTTTTTTTGTGGGGTTTAAAAACCCAGGCAGGTTTTCAAAAACTGATCCAACATGGGAGGTGCGTTGGGGGTTTGGAAAGGTTTTTGGGTGCAGGAGGGGTCGTAGGTCTGCACGTCCCTTTTGGATGGGGAAAAAATTGGAACTTGACAATTTTTTTGAAAGGAAACCCCAAGGGGCCTTTTCAGACTCAAACACACGGCGGCGGGTAAATCTTCTGGAAAAGCAGATACGTTTTTTAAAATTTAAAAAGTGTAAAAAACACACTGCATATTGCTAGATGCATGGTGGGTTTTTATTTTTTGGGTCTAATTGACTGATCAAACGCGCATCTAACAACGTATGTTCACCGGGACAGACCCCGCCATGTGAACATACCCTTAGGGTGCTTTCACACAGCACAGTTTTTTTTGCAGTTTTAACTGCACTCCAATTAAACCCGCCTTTTTTCACCGGGGAAAACTTTTTCAGTTGTTTTAAATTGGGTCAAAGGTGTTTCAGGTAAGTAATCAATGGGCTGTGTGTGTGTGAAGTCTTGTGGATTTTCAGACCCCAATAATTTTATTTTTCCTTTTCCAAAAAAAAGTTTTTTGATAAATGGAAAAAAAAGCTTTTTGGGAATAAAAAGGGAGTTTTAAATTTGGGGGGCAAATTTTAAAACTGCACCAAAAAAATGGCTTTGTGGGGAAAACTCCCTTAAGAAATTAAATTGGTTTTTAAAACCCAAATTTAAAAAAAGATTTTTACCCTCCCCCTAAAAAATGTATTGGGCGATTCAGGGATCACACACCTGTTGTGAATTTGCCATTAAAGGGGATTTGCCAGGATGCAAGTTACTTACCTCCTTATCAGCACAGGGAGAATTTCAACAAATCACACTGAGTCATGAAAGCTGCAGGGCTGAGAGGGAGGGGGTGAGGAAGAAGGGAGCGTCTCAAAACGTAACTAAAATAATGACATTGCAACAGTGCAGATACAGTCTCATAGACTACACTTTCTACCCAGCCCCTTGAAGCTCATTCATTTTCCCCCTTGAAGTGTTTCATGCAAGCGCGGCCTGTCAGCTCCTCTGGTCGTGTCTAGTGGAAGCTTTCAGGTAACTAAGGGGGACTGAGAAATGCTGTAGTTCTCAGAGGCTTCACTTTTTGTAATCACATATATTTAGAAAAGTGATTAAATACCCATTTTGGAGGATCCCACGTCAACATTACGTTGTGGCAAAACCCCTTTAAGCTCCTTGTTAGAGATGAGCAAGTTGTGCAAGAAGTACTGAAACATTGAACAATTGGACATGTTCTTTCTAAAGCTAAGAGATGGTTTCATTTAGTTCATTTAAAAAAAAAATTCTGTTCATCCTGAAGTTTCAACCAAAAGACAACTATCCCTACCTTTTTTTGAGTACTGTATATTAAAGTAGATTTACCATTTTGGAATTTGTAAGACGCCCTCTCTAGGACTTGTACAGCTGTCATCTTGGTTGTTGCTTGGCCTGTACAAATGTGTGGTTAATCAGTGCCGGAATCTATAATTAAGCAAAAGCAGCCACCTTGAAAGGGTTCTTATTCGACTGCTTCAGGCTCAAACTTCCTGTTCAGGCTCTGGGCGGTTCTGCAGCAGTGACTGGCACATCGGTTCTGCTATTCCTAGCTGAGCCATTTAGAAGGACATTGGTGATGGAAGGGTCTAAACAGCAGTAGAAGCTAGAAAACTCTAAAGGGTTAAAATTTGTCAGTGAAAAACATAAACCAGCTCATGTACAGCTAATAAGACACAGCAGAGTGACATCACCATCCCGGCTATGGCTGCTACAGCAGAGAGATGGTATGTAACCTAGGGAAGCTTTTGTACATAAGCAGTGTGTGAGAACTGCTTTAAGACATGTTCCAGGACTTACAAGAGCTTGTTGGTCCACTGGGAAGCTACATATGAACAATGTATTTGGTAATAGTCTTAATTTACCTTTGCCTACATATTTAAAGCTCCTCAATGTGGTGAGAAAGCCCCTTTACAGATGAAAATGTGATTGTTCCGTGTATGGTCACTAGATTTACTATATATGCAGATTGGTCTATACTCCTGTATTTCCAGATCACTGCTAGATTGTATATTTTCCTAAACCTATTCATTTACTGATCCCTACACCTTCCTGTCTTCTGTTAACAACCAGTACTGTCCATGGGGAGCAGATGTAACACTGCCATGACAAATTTTCAGGTTCCTAAAAGGAAATCAAGACCATACAACCCTGAGGAAGGTGTAAGTGATAACCAGTGGTTCAGTTGGCACCAAGACCCCCATCATTCCCCAGTGACTCCCAAGATCAAGTATTCTTGTGTTGTAGGGAAGACTGGGTTCATGTGCTGATAGAGCTAAATATATTCAAATAGGCACCGCATCATAGCCTCAGGTTACAATAGACCAAATGTAGTGAATCTGTTACTGATGGGTCTTCTGTGTGTGGGACAGAATAGTGTAATGCACTAAAGTTGTTTTTCTGTTTTATATCCAGCATGGTGCTGGTTTCTAATGTGGCAAATAGTCTCCAAAAAAATGGGAATCTCGCAAGAGAACAGAGTGTGACTTTTGATCACTATATTTACTATTTTGCCATAGGCAAACTTAAACTCTATCTATAAAACACTAAAATGTAACTTTTATTATGTATAACTGTTTACCTCTATACACACTATTTAAAAACCTGATTTCTAACCACCATTTAACCCTTTCTGCTTCTAAAGGAAGGAATAGCTCCTTTTCTATTATCAAGTCTGGTGGAACACCACCCATTAAAGGAATATATATATATATATATATAGCAATTTACTAACTCCAGTAAGGCATCCCAAGCCTCCTACTTGGGCAGTCGTCCCTAATCTCATGGACACAGAACAAATAAGGCCCCGTCTGCAGCAGGTGACACTTGTAGACAGAGGTGAGAAATCACAATTTAAGGTGAGCCACGCAGAGGCAATAATATGAGAGAAATGGGACGGAAGTCCATCACAGTCAGGGCAGAAATGTCCATTGATGCAGTACGCGGGCAGTACGGTAAGATAGGGCGCAAGCCCGTTATGGAGATGGTGAATTTGTCTGAGTATTGCTGTTTATGGGAGCATGGTGGCAGCAGTAGCAGCACATATTAGTGTGCATGCAGGAGAGTGGAAGGGGGGAGTGGGTTTTGTAGATTCTCTGATGGCTAATTGGTGAGCACCTGAAATAGGATGTGTACCTAACATGATATAAAAGGAAGTGAGCTTAGAACACATGGGACCGGACCTCTAATCCCTGATGAAGCCAGGCTAGCTGGTGAAACATGTTGGGGAGGTCAGGCATGACATTTTAAATTGTGATTTCTCACCTCTGTCTACAAGTGTCACACGCTGCAGAGGTGTCACAAGGGGGCCTTACTTGTTGTGTCCGTGAGATGAGGGACGACTGCCCAAGTAGTAGGCTTGGGATCCCTTACTGGAGCTAGTAAATTGCTGTATATATAAGGCTTTCCTGTTAATGGGTGGTGCTCCACCAGACTTGATAATAGAAAAGGAGCTATTCCTTCCTTTAGAAGCAGAAAGGGTTAAATGGTGGTTAGAAATCAGGTTTTTAAATAGTGTGTATAGAGGTCAAGAGATATACATAATAAAAGTTACGTTTTAGTGTTTAACAGAGAACTGATAGTTTAAGTTTGCCTATGGCAAAATAGTAAATATAGGTTTCTAATGTGAACCCCTTAAAGCAGTATTCCCATCTCTTGAAATTGAGCAAGGCAGTTTATGCCTGCCCCCAAACTTTATCTAACTCCCTTCACTATGGTGCTCATTGCCTAAGTTTCCCACCACCGCTGTGTTCTACCAAAATTCTTCCTTGGGAATTGGCATTTCTGAAAATGCATGGCCTTACCCACCCAAGGTGGCGTTCAGATAACTGCTCCAGAAATGTGGAGAATACCTGCACATCATCCCTTCTCGCCTGGCGTCTGACTCGGCGCTCCTAGCACTCTTTGCCCACACCAAGGATGTGCCTTTAGTCCTGGTGAGCACCACCTATGAGCTTCAGCGCTGTAAGAGCATGCACGTTCAGGCAAGCAGCACAATAGCTTCATAGGAGCACTGCTTGCCTGAAATGTCAGTCAAGTAATACAGCATCTCCACCCACTCTCTTATTTAAAGAAATCCACTGCAACTTGTAGAATGTGAGGTAGGAAAACTCCTTTGTAAGTGCATGGTCTGTCTGCACTGAGGATAAAACCCTGACTTGGAGGGTTTCATAATTGCGGTTTACTTCCCTAGACATTAACCTGAATGTTTGACATTTTGTTTCCCGGCTGTGGTGACACTACGACTCCTAGCTAGCACTAATAGCTGTAGGCATTATTTAAGGCAAATTGCAAGTTTTGGTTTCCTGACAGCTGAAATGAGATCCTTTGACAATTTAAGGAGGGATCTGGACCTTTCACTGGTCCTCTTTTTGTCATCCTAGATGATGGCATCTCCAGGTGTTATGGCATTCGTGGTTGATGGGCATAGACCATGAAGCTTCCCATTTTGAAAAAAGTGACTGCACAAGCACGACCCCCCCCCCCCTCCTTCCTCTACTTTCATTTTAATGGGAGTTCAGAGTACAGCTGAGCGGTTGCTTTCGGCAATACTCGGAACTCCCATTGATATGAATGGAGAGAGGTCGTGCTCACAATCCATTTAAAATAGGGAGTTTCGTGGGACCCTCACTGGACATTGATGGTGCATCCGATCGATATGATATCAATATCTATAG
Organism: Phyllomedusa bahiana; assembly: GCA_025379985.1. NCBI lineage: Eukaryota > Metazoa > Chordata > Amphibia > Anura > Hylidae > Phyllomedusa > Phyllomedusa bahiana. Next base: position 3,824 of record JAODAL010080257.1, on the reverse strand, counting down.
TGGCCAAACCCTTGTAAGTTTCCACCAGTTCAGGGTTGGGGGCCACAATTTCCGTCTCTAGTCCTTTCCCCTTTTTTCAGCTTCTGTTTTCTGTTAAGGATTTTTGCTCTTGTGACAACATGCAAAGGATAAACGTTAGAACTAGGCATACGGCAAGAACATCCTATTTATGTTGAAGATGTGAATTTGATCTGTATGCCTCTTTCAGTAGAATGTTCTCTTTTAACTCCTTAACACCGAGGCCTATTCCTCTTCTTTTTTTTTTTTTTTTTTTTTTAACCTCCACCCCTCCTTCCCATGGCCATAACTCTTATTTATTTTTTCCCCATCTACATAGACATATGAGGGCTTTTATTTTGCAGAACAAGATTACTTTCTAATGGTGTCATTCATAATACCATAGAATATACTGGGAAACCGCAAAAAAAATTCTAATTGGAACAAAATGTGAAGGGGGAGAGTAATTGCGCTGTTTACGGGAGTTTTGCTTTTACGGCGTAAAATGTTTTATCTGTATTCTACAGGTTGATATGAATCCAGCAATACCAAACATGTAAGGTTTTGGTACCATAAGAAAATTCCAAACTTTTTTTTTTTTTTTTATTTGTGCAGTGGCTCCATTTTCTGTGGCCAATAACTTTTTCGTACCAAAACCTATGGACTTGCGTGAGGATGAGTTTTTGTTTGCGGGCTGAAGTGTACTTTTTATTGCTGCCAGTTTGGGGTAAATTTGTTGAAAAAAGTCATATGTATTCCAATTTTAAGGGGCCGTGAAATGACCAGAACACCACCATTTTGGCGTCTGGAATTTTTTTTTTCTTCTACGGTGTTTTAGTATTTTGGGGATAAATGTTAAGACAAAAATAGTCGCCCCTGAAATCCTTGGAAATTTCCCAAAAAGGCTTTATTCATCCAAAAATCGATTAAAAGCCACAGAGAATGGACATCACAAGTAGTTGAAATGATGACAACCAACGTGTTGCGATCTTAATCATGGCTCTAACAACTTATAAGTGACCAAGTTTATATATGGTCTCCAGTACACGTCACATCTCAACACAACAAACTTTATCAACAATAGTCAATGACAATAATAAAAATCCTATATTCTTTAAAAAGAAATACTACATTGCACTATCAATAATGCAATACCAAATCTGATCTTATAATTGAAACCTTTCGGGTGAGAAGTATTTAAACCTAAAATCCCAAATGCTTCTCTATTAAGCGGCGCACGACTCCAGTCCCCGCCTCTAGCTGGTTTGTTAAAGGGGTTGTCTCGCTACAATGATTGGGTTTTAATTAAAAGATCTTTAAAAAACAAGCAGCTTTGCAATATATGTTCATTACAAATGTCCTACTGATTTTGAGTTAGCCTGTTAGTATTACTACATCAGCTTCTCAAGTTTCTATAGTAGCTGACCTGTTGTCCTTATCTTACTGGCTGTAGGTTGAATGATTTATCACCTTTGTAGACAGGTCGGAGCAGAGAGGCCTTCCCGCACTGAATGCTTCTGTAGTGTAGGGAGGGGGGAGGGGAGGACCTCTGGCGTCTGTGTCCGTGCTGCCTGGATTAACCCTGTGTGTGCCTGCTTCCTCCTGCTCTCTACACATATAGATGTTTTACAAAAAAAAAAAAAAAAAAGCAGTGACCCTGTCTGTTACTATAATCATGATATGTTTTTAAAAAGTGACTATACAATACTTACGATCAGGCATGTGAATTTTTTCATGCTCCCCTGAAATTGTAGGGAAATCTGAGTATAGAACACTTCCTTGTTGTTGCTGAGTTTGTGGAGACTTGTAAGCTAAGAGGGGATATGGGAAAACCATGCCCCCTCGCTCTATTAGACACCCTTCACATTCCTCTCTACACTCATGATCCCCCCTTTTGCAACGGGGACCAGGCGGGGCCACACACAGGGTGAATTGAGAGAAAACCCCCTCCCCCCTGTATAGAAGTTCGTAGTGCCTGTGTGCTGTGGGGGGGGGGGAAAAGGGAGCAGAAGAGACGGGCCCAAAGAAGCACCCCCCCTCAGTTAAACTCCCAGGCTCACTGACAGGGGGGAAACTCGAAAAATGGACAACCCCTTTTAATCTTTTGACCCCTAAAAAATCTAAAGGTGGGAAATCCCCTCCTGTTTATTAAAATGTAATAAGAAAAAACAAAAAATGTACCAGCTCACCCAAAGAAAGCCCGTCACCCGGTGTCCGTGCCGTATCGCCTGGAGGCCACGATTTACTAGGCTTGAAAAAAATGTAAATACAGCACCAAAGGACAAGCAGCGGGCCCCTTAAATCTTGGGTTTTATTATAATATAAAAAAAAAAGTACACGTAGCATTCCCCCGGAAAATTGCGGTTAAGGTTTCGGGTTTTAGTGTACTTTTTTTTTTTTGTATTATAATAAAGCTTCAAGTTTTTTGCCAGGCTCTTGTCCCTTTGGTGCTGTATTCATCACTTCGTTTCAAGCCTAGTATCGAATCGTAATAAAAATGCCTGGAAACATAGGATGGATTACTAGTGTGCAAATTTACAGCATCTCTAATATGTTCTTATAGTCTGATCTTTAATTTTCTCATTGTACAGCTGACATAACTTTACACTGAATACGTGTGATGCAATATACAACATAGGACGTATTGCAGTTAAATGCCACTGGCATTTTTAATCAACGCGAATATGATTTTTTGAATGAAAAAATTCCCCGTAATGCCGGTGTTTTATTCTTTGCCTAAACTACAGAAGAGGATTTTTTCTCCCCCAATGCGGCCCATTGTGGCTGGCATTGGATCCATGAATGAGAATTTACGCCAGTGGCTGGACTCTTTGCTACAACCTATTGTGTTTCCATGTCTTGGTTATCTGAAAGATTCAAAACATGTATTAAATATGGTAGATACTATAGAATGGGAACATGAATATTCCTGATAGCCTAGCAGCGATTGAAGCCTTCGCAAGTTTGCGAAAGCATGTGATGAGAAAAATTTTTTTAAGTTTTCCTAGATCTTTTTGGGACTTTGCCCAAGATGTCGGGTCTATTTCTGTGACCGTTTTATACTTCTTTCATTTACTGTGGTGGTTTTGGTTTGTGTTTTGTTTTTTTTGTTTTTTTTTTGCAATACAATTGGTTTTCCTCAATAAGCAAAAGCATGTTCCATGTTTTTTTCCCCCAAAAACCCTTAAATCTTTGTATGGATTTCCTTTATCTTTTCTCCGGTGCCTGTGAAGGGACATTGGCTTGTTCTACTTGTCATCTCATCTTTGAGGATCATATATTTCAACAGCTGGAGCCAGTTACTGATGAAGAGATGGATATGCTGGATCTTGCCTATGGACTCACTGACACGTAATGTCTCCTTCGTGCAGTAAAGAAAAAGAGGGGTTATGCTGGGGTCGCAGACTGTGGCAATCAAATGGTTAAGCGCCGGGGATCGGAGGTTTCCTCTGCTTCCCAGTGCTTGCAGTATACTCTGGGAAAATGAGCTGTTCAGCACAGCTCTGTTCCTAGCGGCGCTGGGAGCACTTCATAGAGTAAGTATAGGGAATGCATACACTGTTTATTACGATACATTGTGGTGTTGTAAATACAGATACCGTGAATGCATCAAGTGGGGAAAATTCTGAGTAAGTGTAATAAAGTGAAAAACCTCTTGGGATAAGAGATCCAACACTGGGAGTCAGATGGGATTCATTGGTGGAGGAGCTATGATTCTCTGGATGTGTGTTTTCTGATTCCCACACATTCCCTCTGATTAAATAGTATTTTGGGTGGCAAAATATTATAGCTTTCGGGTTTTCTTTGTTTTTTATAAAAATTGAAAA
>JAODAL010080256.1:0-12308 GCA_025379985.1 Phyllomedusa bahiana | reverse complement strand
CTCCCCCCATTTTTAAAGCATGGCACAACATTTTTCAGCACCCTGCGCTCTGTGCACCTGGAAATAGCTGTTTTTTAACGTGATTCATGCCAAAGTAATTCGGAACGAAGTTATTTTTTGCCGAGAAATTCGGCGAAGTGAACGAAACGAATTTCGGGAAATTCGCCCATCTCTATACAGGAGTCTATGGAAAGCGCAGGACGTTTTTTTGCCGCGATTTTTCAATGAAAACCCAACCAGGAGATTAGTCCCTCCTATAGTGGGTGTTACAGTTTATACTTTTTTTCAATTCTGCATACAAGTGTTTGATGTGTCCTCGTTCAGACCGTTTGTAATAAAGTGATCATGTTTTTGTTGCTAACTTTTTTTGCGCAATTCAAGATTTTTGCTCTAATGACGCTAAATATACGTTTTTTTAAGGTTTTTGGCGCTATAAATTTCCTTTTGTGGAAAATATTTTTGGTTTTGCAAATAAAGTTATCTTGCTTGTGTCACTAAAAATATCTTTTTTTGTTTTGCAAAATAAACTTTATTTCCTTTTTTAGAAATCAAAAAAAATACTTTTTCGGGGCTATTAAAGTTATCTTGCTTTTGTCACTAAAGATAATATCTTGTTTTTGTTTGCAAAAATACAAATTTTTTGCGCGTTTTAGCACCAAAATCCACAAACATAAAGTTCTCTTACTTTTGTCACTAAAAATAAGTTTTTTGACGCTAAAATCCTTTTTTTTACGGATTTTAATACTAAAATATGTTTTTTTACGGATTTTGGCGCTATTAAAGTTCTCGCTTTTGTCGCTAAAAATCCTTTTTTCTTACAGATTTAGGAGATAGATTTTTAGCAGCAAAAGCGAGATCAGTAGCGCCAAAATCCATAAAAACATGGACTTTAGCGGCAAAATCCGTAAAAAACCGTATTGGAGTGCCAGAATCTGTAAGAAAACAGATTTTTAGTGGAAAAAGCGACATAACTTTATTAGTGACAAAATCCGTAAAAATAAGAATTTTAGAGCCAAAATCCATAAAAAAAAGTACTTTTGGCTCCAAAAGCGAGATAATTTTACTAGTGCCAAAATCCGTAAAATGACTACAAGATTCCATATAAATGCAATAATGTGCTTTCCATCCCCTTTTGTAGGGTGGAGTTACATCCAATGGCTTAATTTATGTATACATTGAAAACCAGACTTGAAGACAAGCAAAAAACGCGGGTAAAAACTGCTCCAAAAATGCAAATTGCAACAATAAACTGCCGTTTTTTCAGCTGCTTTTGACAGGCAGTGGACAGAAAACTCAGTTTTTAGTATTTGGTTTTCAGGTCATTTTTTGTCCACTGCAGTGTAGACATAGCCTTAGTGTGCTGTGCCTGCTGTACTGTATGTAGTGAGACTCAGATGACCATATACAAGCAGCTATGCCCTCAGCTCCCCCTGCACAGTTGGTATCTCCCGACAGATTAATAAGGACCTTCTGAGTTACAAAGTGAAAGTTTCCCTGTAAAACTGAGGGAAATCCTCTGGATTGCTAATGACATGTATTTGAGAAAAGTCTTATAATTTCATCTTCTATCAATTTTTGTGTGCTTGTATGGGGGTGATAGGTACTCTTTAAGTTTAACAGGTTATTTTCTTATGACTATTTCCATATAGATTGCAAGCTCATGTTGGTAGAGACCTTTCTCCTCTCATTCAGTTGTTTTGATGACTTGTAGTTTCACCTTTTGGATACTTCCTCTGTGGAATATGTAAGCGCTATGTATGTAAAGATTATTACTACAGTTTTAGGAATATGTTGTTTTTTATGTACATTATTGAAATCAAATGTTTTGTGTTTTCTCAGACATTTGAATCCATCTGGTTGATTCTGGATGAAACTAATGAGGGAAGGGTAAACTACGGAACCTTTGTCCGGGCCGTTATTGGAGAAATGAATGAATACAGAAAATCATTTGTTCGAAAGGTTATTTTGTTTCACAATTTATATTTTGTGCATTCATTTACTGGTGTATTAATATATGAATGATCATACTTTGCCTTGACATTATTACACAATATGATTACTGCACCTTGGAGAATTGTATAGTACTGAATTGTACTTTACATAAATATAGATGACTAATCTTGTGTTTTATATGTTCTGCATTATCAAATAATAAATCATTTCAGGCTGTCAGTGAAGCGAGACATCTTTTAATCTAAACTGTGTAAATTCATACAGTAAATGAATGTTATTACTAGCCTTGAGCAATCCCTGCACTGATATTTCAGGTTTTTACTAAACACATTACAGAACACCTGCACATTTTGTGCATATACATCCAAGTGTATAGTAGTGGTCTACTTGCTTTGTATGTATAATAGACACTAATCATAATGCATACTATGGGCATCTATTTATTTGGTTGGATTTCTTAGTAGTGCTCCATTTTTCAGTAAAGAAACATAACTAGTGTTAATTTTTGTTGCTAACCTTACAACAAAAGTGTCAGTAAAGTATTACAAATGTTAATAAAACATAAGGGAAGCAAGAGTCTGTATGGAGGAACACAGAGTGCTTGGGGCTCTGCCCTATAGAGCAGTTGGCATTCTCTGTGCCACCGTATGGTGGTCTTTGCTATGCCGTATTTTGGATTTTTTTTTCCTTGCTTCATATTGTGGCTCCATATCTGATAGAGAATGTCACTTTTTTCTGTCTTCTTTATGCTGAATTCAACAGCAAAAGCTCTGTATGCTCTTTGACAACCATAAATAGTAGAATGCATAAATTTAGCTTTATATATAAAGGAAAAAAAAAAAATCTGTAGCTGTAAATCAGTACAAGATAGGTAAAGCAAACTAAAATCTACATATAATCGTAACATTTGTAAATAAGGGGATTTTCCCCATCTTATAAAACGGTGGCATATCAGTAGAATGAGTCATCAGATTGTGAGCGACCACCACCGATCCTGAGAATGAAGGGTATGCAGAGCTGTTTTACCATCGCGTCCCCTTACAAGTTTTCCTTGCTCAGCGATGCTCCCAGCCACCTAACAGTCCAAGCAGTTACAACCAGTCCCTTTCATTCCCTATATTGTAGAGGACTCAGAGGCTGGACTCCCAATATTATTAAGTGGTAGCCTATATCAGCACTCCAAGTAGTAGTGAGATTTAAAGGGGTTTTAGCGTTTGAAGCTTTCGTAGACTTGAGCTGATTCTATCAGTTTCAAATGCAGGGGCGAGTCTCTTCTCTCAGTAGGCGTGTCTCTCCTGCCAGCAGCTGTGTCTTCCCTCACTAAAGAGTTATGACATCATTCTGTGTTAGCGGTGGAAGGGAGAGGACGTCAGCTTTGCAGACCTCCTGCATGCTTCTGGCTGCTGAGTTCTCATGCCTCTGGCTGCACAAGCTCCTTGTAACCAGTACCTCTGTCTTGGTGTAATTGTTGTTATACACACAGCCTAAACTGATGAAGCAAGTGTGAAAAATGCTCTCTGACCCCCTCCCTCCACCCTCTGTTATCAGGCAGGTCGTAGGTCAGACTGTATAAGGCTGTTATAAGGAGGGAGCAGAGGGTATAAGACTGTGTTATATGAGGGAAGAGTGAATCTAGCAATTACTCCGTACATAGAACTATCACTGGAGGGCCATCACATAGAGAGGAGCTGAGACAGCCCTTACACACACAGGCATCTCAGGCAGCTCGTTTCTCAGAGCACAGAGGGGAGTAAACACAGAATGTGCAGGCAGCCAATCACAGCTCAGGGGGAGTTTCCCATCTGAGGGCGTGAATGAACAGGCTGAATGAAATGTCTGTCAGCCAATCACAGAAAAGGGGGGGTGTCCCATCCAGCTGCAGCAGCAATAGCTATAGATGCACAGTTTAGCTCATATCTACTATACTAAGTGACTTAGGTAAAGCAAACCAACTACAAAAGTGCTTATTTTTACTGTCCCCATCATTAGAGATATGATCTTTGTAGCGAGAAAACCCCTTTAAATAAGTGCTTTATTAGTTCTTCCACTTCATTTTAAAAGTTACCACTGTTCAATAGGGGTTAATTGTAGCATAGAAATGTTTTGGGCTAATGCCCTTCATCAGACTCAGTAAAGAAGAGTAAACAATGTAGTGCCTAAAATAGATTCTTGTAGCAAAGCCAGGGAGTGCAACCAGTAAGATGACTGGATGAACCTTGTCTGTCGTGCAGCACCGTAACTATAGGAAAGCCAGCGTCACAATGTGGACAGGCACAAGGGCACTATTACTAACCCACTGTGCACCTTTGTCTCTTCCCCACTGGGGGACACTGGATCTTCTGTAGTGACCGTGCTGCAGAACTTACACCAGCCGTCCTTAGCTTTCCAACAAGAATCACTATGAGGCACTACATTGTTTGTTCTTTACTGAGCCTGGCAAAGGGCATTAGCCTGAAATGCTGCTATGCTAAAATTAACCCTTTTACAAATGGCACCAAGTCCCTACTTTACCAATCAATCCTTTTACTCAGTGGTAACTTTTAATACCACAACTTTTAATTGATAAAGCTTTGAATAAGAATTTCCCTACTATTTGGTATGTTGACTATCTTTCTACATTTAATTATAACTGATGGTGAAGAGGTGAACTATCCTGGTCCGGCACCCATGTCTCTACTTCAATTTAGTTTGCTGCTTGTATCCATGCTATCTTGATGATAAGCTCTCACATTATAATATCTTTATACCACTGTAACTGACATTTGTGTGGCATTTAGTCTTTGCTATAATGTTTATAGTTTGTTTCTGTTATAATGTGGTTTCTATTTTCTTAGGCTTTTATGAAATTGGATCCTAATAAAACTGGTGCGGTGTCTATGGTAGACATAAGAAAGTTTTACTGTGCCAAAAAACATCCACAAGTGCTGGCAGGGGAGTTCACTAAAAGAGAGAGCAACAGTGCTTTTCTCATTACTAAGGGCGACATGTATGAACGGGCTTTTCGCCCGTTTTATGGCGTATACTGCGCCTCCCGTCCCGAATCCCCCCGTCGGGCGCAGGGATGCGGTTTTTAGCGAGAGCGTTCGCCACTTTCAGCTGCGCACCGCAGATTGGCGGGCAATGGCGCGGTGTAGGCGTTCCGGGACGGGACGCGGCGCGCTCGAAAACCCCGAGGCATGTACGATGGCGGCTTTGCCCCAAAACGCGCGCATTGCAGCGCTCGGCAGCTCCGACAAGCAGACCTATTTATTTTGGGGCTAAATGCTCTGGCGGAGGCAAAGTGAAGCTAGATCGGAACATGCGAGGAAGCAGATAGAAGATCGCGACAGAAATCTCGGCACTCCGCTCCGTGCAGCAGGAGTATGATTCCAAAAAAATCGCCTTTATAAAGGCGGAAAACATTCTCAGAAAAAGAGCTCAACCTCAAAAATAAAAATAATAAAAAAAAATCACTTTCCAAAAATCTAGAACGGCGCAATATCAAGAATTCGGATATTGGAAATTGCCGGGAAATACAGTAATTCAAATTCTGAAAGCTATTCTCATTGGTCGGCATAAACCGGCCAATCAGAATAGGAGCGACAGTTGAACCATTAAAACCTATGGAGAACTATTGACCAATCAGAATCAACGTTGGACGTTCAAAAAAACAGTAAAAATGAGAAAAAGCTGATTGGTTGAGCTAGCGGGGGCTTGGCTATCTCTGCCAATCAGAATAAAAAATATGAATTCAATAAAATCATGTTTATTTCTTTATTTTTGTTATCCAGGGATCAATAGTATGGGTGCAATGAAAATAAAGAAATAAACATGATTTTATTGATGTGATTTTTTTTTTCTTTACCCCCATATTATTATTCTTTTTATTATACATATCGGGAAATTCGTATCTTACATTTGTTTTTCGGCCATGTACAGTTTTATTTCAGATTGCATTAGAAAACCCATGGGAGCGTCGCCGCTCTCCCATTGGTCCAAATAACCGCGTCTCTTTTAACTTGCCAATCACAGAGCTCGCTAGGAATTTCTTTTTCCCCATAGAACCAATGAGAAAGTAGCCGCGCTCTGATTGGCTAAGCTGGACGAGCCCCCACCGCTTCAAACCAATCAGCTCGTTTCTTCCTTTTTACTGTTTTTTGGAACTGCCCCACCTTTGAATATGATTGGTCAATTTTTCTCCATAGGTTAGAATGGGTCCCTGTCCTCCTATTCTGATTGGGTCAATTCTCCCTCCATAGGATATAATGGGCCTCTGTTTGCTCCTTTTTCTGATTGGCGGGTTTATTGCCGACCAATAAAGAAGAGCTTAAAACAATTTGAATTACTGTATTTCCCGGCGTTTTCTCTCTAATTGCAATTCCTTATGTAGCGCCGGTCTGGCGACAAAGCGTTGTTCGGGATTTAAGTGCTTTTTTTTAAAAAAAGGGTTTCAGCGCTTTATCTGATATTTTAAAAACTTAATAAAAATGATTTCTTTATTCACCAACATGCCGCACGGCGCTGAGCGCCGAGATTGCATTGCGCCCATCTCTCCAAAGACTACAATGGGAGAAGTAGCTCCGCTCTGATTGGCTGGGATAGGAAAGCCACCGCTAGCTCAGCCAATCAGCTCTTTTCTGTTTTTTTTACTTTTATTTTGAACTGTCCCGCCTTTGATTTTGATTGGTCAAAATTCCCTCCATAGGATATAATGGGCCTTTGTCGCTCCTATTCTGATTGGTTTAAAACTCCTTCATAGTTAGAATGGGCCACTGTCGCTCCTATTCCCGATTGGTCGCATAAACCAGCCAATCAGAAGAGGGTTAAACAATTTGAAAATTTCTGTTTTCCCGGGGAATTCTCTATAACCCAAATTCCTTATATTGCGCCGGTCCGGCGACAAATTTCGTTGTTCGGGATTTTATTAATGTATGTTTCTAGAAGGTTTCAGCTCTTTTTTCAGAGAATATTTTTACACTTAAATAAAAATGATTTTTTTATTCATACTCCATGCCGCACGGCGCTGGAGAGCCGAGATTGCATGGCGGCGATCTCTCCATAGACTACAATGGGAGAAGTAGCTCGCGCTCTGAATGGCTGGGATAGCCAAGCCCCCGCTAGGCTCAACCAATCAGCTCTATTCTGCATTTTTACTGTTTTGAATGTCCCGCCTTTGAATTTGATTGGTCAATAGTTCTCCATAGGCTTTAATGGGTCCCTGTTTGCTCCTATTCTGATTGGCAGAGCTAGCCCCAAACCCCCGGCTTGTTCAGCCAATTAGCTCTTTTCTGCATTTTTTTCTTATTTTTGAACTGTCCCACCTTTGATTCTGATTGGTCAATAGTACTCCATAGGTTTTAATGGTTCACTGTCGCTCCTATTCTGATTGGCCGGTTTATGCCGACCAATGAAAATAGCTTTCTGAATTTGAATTACTGTATTTCCCGTCAATTTCCAATATCCTAATTCTTGAATAGGATATTGGAAAGTGATTTTGTTTTATGTATTTTTTATTTTTTTAGGTTTCAGCTCTTTTTCTGAGAATGTTGAACGCCTTTATAAAGGCGATTTTTGATTCATACTCCGCACCGAAATGTGGAATGATTTCTCGCTGTTTTCCAGCCTGTCTCGCATCGGAACAGATTTTCGCCACAGTCCCGCACTGCGCCCATGTCCCAGCACTGTGCCCATGTCCCCGCACTGTGCCCCAAACACACTGGCGAGGCGCAGGGAACTTTGCCCCGCATGTATGACCGCACACCTCCTCGGACGGCGAATCTTCGGCGCAGCTCCGCACTGCGCCTAAGTCCCGCACTGCGTCTCAAACACTGGCGAGGCGCGGCGGACTTTTGCCCGCATGTATGACCGCACTACCTCCGGCGGCGAATCTTCGGCGCAGCTCCGCACTGCGCCTAAGTCCCGCACTGCGTCTCAAACACTGGCGAGGCGCGGCGAACTTTACATGGAGTGTATGAGCGTGCCCCGGCCCCGACATAAATCAGGCGCAGATTTCACCGGAAAACCGGCGGAAAGGTGCGCCCCGACATGGCGAGCTTCATACATGTCGCCCTAAATGTCCTCTGCAGTATTACTACCTAAACAATAACCAAGCTTGCATGTCACAGTAGTCAGACACAACACCGTAGCATTCACAAATATCCATGGAAAGGCACACCAATATATGTAGCAATTAAGAAAAACTCATGCTGTTTTTTTTATAAGGGTGCAAAGTTTGTTAGACCAGAAATAACTAGAATATCACATAAAATGTGTGTAGTCTAAAAAAAACAAAAAAAACTATTTTTTAAATGTAGTTTTTTTGTTTTTTTAAAAGCATTTTTTTATTAGCGTTATTTTTTTTAATATATGCTGCCTTTTCATTTTCTAAAGAAAACCTATGGGAAAAAGTGTGAAACAAACAGAAGAGAGACCTGTCAGTTAAGCTGAGTTGAGCAAGAAACTAAACATGGGTCTCCTATGCTTCAACCTGTGCTCTTCTGGCTATACTCAGCTCTATTTTAAAGTGTGTTTTTTCCGAAAGCATAACATTTCAAAGTGAACCATATGTTACTGTAATAAGGATGCCTGTGGCTATTTCACGCTGCCTGAACCACAGCTGACAGGTTCCCTTTAAATCCAGTAGGAGAGGCAATGACACAATTCAGTTTATAGTCTGATGTAATGCAGAGTTCATAGCACTTAAAGGAATTGCACTGATTAGAGTTGCCCTTCAGGGAATTGTAAAACAGCTTGTTAGAATAATGCATAACTGAGAACATAATAGCACAGGCTAACCTTGCCGCAGAGTCTAAGGAATCCCCTGGACTTCATCCTGCAAGGGGGTATAGGCTTTGCTGCAAGTGTATTCCCAGGTTGCGATCTTCATGATAGTCCCCAGTTGATGGCTAGTCTGAATATAAAGGAGTACAGTAGAAAGAGAAATATATCAGACATATGCAGAGAGCAATACTTAAAAGAAGGATCAACCATGCAAAAAAGGTAACTTATAGTAGCACTCTTTACAATCCAATCAACTCTGTGGTCCTCAAAAATGCTTTAATTTTACAGACTCCATGGGGCCTCATGTATGAAAACTGTCTTGGACTTTTTTTATTGCCCATAGCAACCAAGAGCTCCCCTTTCATCTCATATAGTTCTCCGAAAAAATGAAAGGGGAGCTCTGATTGGTTGCTATTGGCAAGAAAGAAAGTCTTACAGCTTGACAGTTTTCACACATATGGCCCCGTGAAACTCCACATACTTGTCCAAAAGAAGTAACAGCATCCACACTATACAGATAAAACGGTATATGAGTCAAAGCCGTACAATTTTTATGTTGGGCTAAACTAAGGTTTTTTTTATTTTTATCTTTATCCTGTGGATGCTGTTACTTCTTTTGAATGAGAGATCAGCCTTGGTCAGATGCATACAAAGTCTGGTACACAGGAGAGACAAAGGAGGAAAAAGGCCTATGATAGCTGACAAGCAAGAATAATCAGGCATAGGAAGTACAATACTTGGGCTATGATATTGCAGCAATTACTCTGATTGCCCACAAGGCAAGTGCTATTTTTTAGGTCATGGGATGCTAGGAACATATTAGCATGGGTGGATGAGGCTGCAAGGTATGAGTGTCCAAAAGTCCAACCTTCAAATCTAGATAAGTTTCAGTTCCTGGCAGCAGCTCAACATACTAAGGTTATATTCACCAACTCTGCACATGTCGGGTAATACAAAACATCAATACTAAATCTTACCTGTAGTTGTTCATAGCAGCTTTACTAATGACTAAACAGGTATAAATTACAGTAAATCAGTCTCGCACTGAGCAACTTTTTTTAGTGTAATTGCACTAGGTAATTGACATCATTTAACTGGCATGCAACTGCCAATGTCTCCTCACCAAAGATTTCATCAACGTCAAGGCGAAATAGAAGGAAGGGATGGAAGCGTATGATAACCAAGAGAGGAAAGAATAAAATAGTAGAATCGGTGATAATTTATGACGTAATAGTACTAAGCACTGTTGCCCGATCAAAACCAAAAATATATTGCCATCCTGCCATCCCTAACTGTGGTCTGGTCTAGAGATGCTTGTTTCCACACAGTTCCAGCTTGTCAAAAGTGGCAGTCATGAAATCTGGAAGCTCAACTATTCCCACTCATTAATAAAAATAGCTTTATACATTGCTTTAAAACAATTTCAGTCTGATTCATCCATGTGAATAATTAATGCTGAATTACCTCCATGTCCTCCAAATTCTGTGTTGTAAAAACAAAATCCAGCGTGTTAGCATTATATTAGACATATGGTGTTTCTTCGTTATTGTGCCTTCAAGAAGCCTCTGTGAATGCTCATTTACGAGCATGTCAGTCCATATACCAATGTGTTTTAGCTCTAAATCCCTGGGGTACCGAGAGGCTAAGTTTTTAACATCTCCCTGCATGTATCCAATTTGCATAAACTCATTACTAATTACATTTAATTGGAAGTGATTTGCATATGCTTTGGAAGCCTGTAGGCCTATTTATGGCCCATGAGACCCGAAGTAAAGGAACATTGCCATTTGTATTATGCAACCTAATGTTCATATGTACATTTGTAAGCTTGTAAAGGAAAGTCCCAGATTTTGTTTTCTCCTTTTTCTAGGATCTTCATCAGAGGAGGAAATCAAATCTGCATTTTTGGAAACATTGGATAATGCTTGCAGTAATCCCCAGGAAGTATCCTACAGTGAATTTGAAGATTATTATGAAGGACTAAGTCTTGGCATCATGTCTGATGAAGACTTCATTAATATTTTAAGAAATTCTTGGGGCATATAGGGATACTGTGCCTAGTACAAATGACCTTCATTGTGATTCACCCAGATTTTAATGAAGGATGCACTTTTAACCTTTTCAGAAGTAAATTTATAGCTCCACTGAGTTACATTTTTAATACTTAATGAAGTAAACATACACAATTTGACTTTTCGGTTTTATGACTTGTACTTAAATCAGTTATTTTTTATGTAATAATTATTACTGAGCATACAAAATTTAGCAGTCTTTGCTGATGAACTAAAATTTCTTTTGTCTGTTGAAAAATAAGCTAGGCCTTTTTATGATTTGCCATGTGGAGCACTTTTGCATGCATCTAAAGGGTTGTCTAGTTAATTATTTTGTTAATAGGATACTGTTGCCGTTTAAAATGAAAATATACATACGTCTCCTCTCACCTTGGATCCATCAATGCACTGTCGTCACTCTCTGCTGAACTTCTGTTTTCTTCAGTTTTTTCTGTTTCGAACTAAAACCCTCCAGAAGTAAGTGCTCTGAACCGTTATGTCAGTCTATGGCAAGTGACTTCCATAGCCAAGCAGTGGCTGCAGCAGCATCGTCCCATTCATCAGAAGACGGGAAGAAAATTGGAGACCAGTGGAGAGTGACAATTAGGCCTCTTTCACATGGCTGATTTGGGGACAGATTTCAGCCGTATTGCGCGCCGTACTGCGCTCCGATACGGCTGAAATCCGTCCCTGTCATTACGGTAATCCACAGTCCTCATAGAGAGCTATGGATTCCGTCTCCTCGTATTCGCCGAGCGGGGATAAAGTGACATGCACATTATCCCGGCGGGATACGCACCGTTGATAATGGATGTCTATGGGGACGGCGAGCAGCCGGCCACCCCACCCCGCCCCCACTGCACGGCAGCCGACGTAATTGCGGGCAAAATCCGTCCCCGCAATTACTCCGGCAATAAGCCGTGTGAACTTCGCTTTACGCAACATTGGTTCTACGGTGAGATGAAAGGTGAATACATTTTTTTTATTTTAAAATGCCAACAGTATCCCAATAATAAAATAATATCATTAACTGGACAACACCTTCTAAGTTCTTTTAAACCAAATTCAGATATGGGTCATAAAAGGAGGAGATCTGTAAAGTAAATATATGCTTTTCCTACTGTTCAGTTAAATCTTATTTATGTCTGAACAAAAACTGCCAGAAAAATGCAATTTTATTGTGCTGCAATTTTTGAATGAGAATTTATGGATTCCCTTCTCATTTCCTTGGCCCCTGTGCCACACAAGAGAGCTGCAGTACTGGAAATCACATGACTGTGAGGGGCTCTTGTTATTGATTTGACATCATGACTCAGTAACTCCAAGTTATTTTTCTGCATTGACTACCATTGTGTTATTTTTAGAGCATGCTGGGTAATTTTTAAATTTAGATCAGGTTCACAAAGTGCATTGTTTTGTCTGAAAGACATATTAAACAAAGAGTTGGTAGAAAAAGAAAAGTATACATTGTTTGTTTGATTATTACCAATATTACAGTAGGTTCACACTATGGGCGACATGTATGTTCGGAGTCTGCGCCCTTTT
>JAODAL010080255.1:0-12308 GCA_025379985.1 Phyllomedusa bahiana | reverse complement strand
GGTCACTGTATGTGGTAATATTGGTTTTAGTATAATGGTTTGTATTCAGTAATGGTCATTTTATTATTCGCTTTTAAATTATGGTGGTGAATGTGGTCATGGTGGGGTTTTTTATTATTCGGTCACTATGTGCTGGTGATATGGGTCATGGTGTGGTGATATTATTCGGTCCATGTGTATCTGGTGATAGTGGTCTCAGCAGGACATTGGCACTATTTGCCTGGGATTCTGGTTTCATGCAGCAGTGTTATTTGGTAACTGCATGACTATTATTTAGTAGTTTTATATGTAGCAGATTGTGGTAAAGCTTTTTGTATATTTTGGCTTTGGTTTATGGTGATGCACTGTGGCGCCGTATGTTACGGAGAAGGGGGGGGGGCGAAATTTCTTCACCTTGCCCTGAGTGAAATTTAGCCTAGGAACTGCCCTGCATGTATTACACGATTGACCTTTTATTTGAATGCCTGTGAAGTAATGCTACCTTTACTTATCTGCAGCCACTGATGGCTAAAATAAATGGCCTGCTCGCCCCAATGATAACAGTTATTGATGGGTTAGAGTTAGAGAAACTGAACATGTGATGATCATCTAATCAATGGGCTGCATCCTATTTTAAAAGGGGTTCACTTCATAAGACAATGCCTTTAAAGGGTATGTAA
Organism: Phyllomedusa bahiana; assembly: GCA_025379985.1. Lineage (NCBI taxonomy): Eukaryota > Metazoa > Chordata > Amphibia > Anura > Hylidae > Phyllomedusa > Phyllomedusa bahiana. The sequence continues at coordinate 11,649 of JAODAL010080255.1, read as the reverse complement.
AATTCATCCTCACAGTTCTTAGGAATGGACTACCAAAATAGATTTTGTTTGAGCTTACTAAATTACCTAAAGTTATCATAAGAACATTCTCCTCTTTTACTTACTGAAAAGATTAACCTTCCATTCAAAATAATATTTATTTTAATAGTATAAAAAGTAATTCTTAGTTATACTTATTTATTACACTAAGCAGTATGGTAAAGCTGTAACAAAAACTCAAGCATGGCAATTGTGACAGAAGTCAAATAGATGAAATGCATATGTTTCTTTCTTATCAATAAAAGACTAAAAGGCTCTTAAAATGTTAAAACTTTATCAGACTTATTATTGAAATGCAAACCTGTGGGGCATTGGGGAGTTTAATGAAAATGTAAAAAGTAAACGTTTATGAACAGGAAATATCAAAGCTTTACATGCTCCTATTTTATGATTATTTCAATTTTATTTGTAAATATAATTTTAAAGTGGTTTGCTTTAGTGACATTTTTTCCACTTGTATTATGTAATCCTTATGTTTCCAAGATCTGTTTGTTTATTTCCATTACCAATAAAATACTTATTAACCTACAGTACCAAATGAAATTATACTCCTGTCCTCATCCCCACCAGGAAAATAAATGTATATATGCTATTTGGCTGGGTTTGTATTTTCACACCTGTTTTTATTTCTTTTCTGAACAGGAATGTTATAGTGGTTCTGGCTACATGCAATATAGTTCTGCAAAAAAACTATGGGTGACATGTATGAAGGAAGGCGCTTCGAAGTGAATGTCAAGTCTCGTTTTCAGTGTATAATAAATGGTGTCTAAAGTTCATCGCGCTTCGCCTGTGTGTTAGGCGCATTATGGAACTTAGGCGTATTAGTAATGTGCCAAACATGTATAATGGCTATAGATAGGCTAAAAATAAAAGAAAATCCATTAGAACAACATGTCAGTGAATAGAAACTATGGTATTGACCTTGCTTGGTGGACCACAGGTCCCAGCAATACCTGTGCTGTGCTGGCTCTTGCCGTATGTAGAATAAAGGGTGAGAGCAGCAAACATACATTTCAAATTTTAATGTAGTAAAAATTAAAAATGTAAAAATCTGAACAACATAATCAGTGGCTTATTTAATGTAAAATTAGTTTTATAATCTTTTGATTTTAAATACATTTTATAGGAGTTATTTTTATATTTTTGGGATATTATATATTTTTATATTTATTTTATATGATACATTTTGTATTAAATTTAAATAATTAAATTTTATATAGTTTGATTGTTGCAATAAATTACTTTTTATTATTGTACTGGTGTAAGTTGAGAAATATTGGACATTTTTTTCCCTAACAGCAAATATAGCTCCACTTCGACTCCTCAGGCTCAGGCAGACCACATTGAAGTAGGTCTGCCTGTCCAAGCAGTAATGTGCCTAGTTTTGCTGAACCAGATTCATATATGTGTCTAATATTATGTGTGGTGCGACATGCCCCCAGAATGCCCCCAGAGCGCACCCTCATGTTAAGCACATTAAAAAGTGTTGATTCTTACGAACAATGCAGCTAACACATTTGTTAGGCGCATTAGACATCATAGACTGCTCACTTAGGCGCATTTGATGCCAGAAAAGGGTGAAAAACCCGATCATACATGTCTCCCTATATCTCTAATCTTCCAGATTTGCAGTGTTATACAATTGACTAAAGGTGTATTCCAGCAGATAATAACTCTATGGAATAAATGGAAACAGTCAAACTCTTCCTCATTGTGATCCTGTTACTGCTGCAGGAGGCTGCTAGAAACTGTTGAGAGTTTCTGACGAAAGTTACATAGGTAGTTGAATCAACATGGAAATCTGTTTTTAATAATTTCATAATATATCTGTACAGGAACTATTTTTTCTGTAAGAAAAATAATCAATAAAGCTTTTGCTAACTTTCAATTACTGATATAATGTGTACATTCTGGGATATAACTTTTTGCTTCTGCTCTCTTAGGCTATGTTCACGGTATGGCCGCAATAATGCCGTGTGATTTGGGAGTCGCGCTGATCAGTGCGTACTCCCGCAGCGCTCTGGGGGGGGGGGGGGGGGGCGGGAGGCGTCAGCCCGACGGCTCCATTGACATTCATTACTCGCGTGGGGAGAGGAGGCGTAATCCATAGTTGAGAACTATTAGAGCGCAAATACGACGTGAAATGCGCAACGAAATTAGCCCGTGTGAACATACTCTTAGTGTTAAGATATATTGAGTGCTTGCTTTAGAGACATTTTTACCACTTGTATTATGTCATCCTCATTTTTCCAAGATCTGGTTATTTCCATTCAATCTGTGGTATCTGACTGAATGTGAGAGCAGACAAGTTCTCAGCAGAGCATCGAGTATCATGTGCTTTTGAACCATGGAGTGGGGCCTACTTTGAATGGTTACCCACTCTCTGTCCATAGCAAGCTTACCACTGGACAGAGCTTATGGGCACATCAGTGGGTAATGGAACTTTTTCTAACTGGGTTTACATTGTGCAGATGATTTAAGCACCTGCAGGTGGGACTGTGAGATATCAATTTCAGCAGCACACTCCTACGCTCCAGTTCATTGCAGTGGTATGTAAGGTGGCTAGGTTATGCCCCATATGGACTCACTGGGGTAAGTTGGATTTAACCATTGCTTAACCGCATACTGACCTGTTTGGTGCTCCTGCTTCAGTCATTGATTTAACTTATATACTTATATCCAGGACATCTTGTCTGAATATGTTCCTACAATCTATGCATTCATGTCCTTATTGACTATGTGTGACCCTATTGCTTACATATATACTGTTGTCTCTTAAGGAATTCCAGTAGAACCTAGGAAGGAAACGAGTCAGCACTTTGGGACTTTTTTTTTGGGACTTTCATTGGATTAGCATCTTTTGGACCACCATTTATCAGGGAGCAGCAGGACGTTCCAGGTGCGTTCTAAGGTTCCAGGTGGGGACGTCCTTACGGGACGTTGTCCCCATATTGTTTGATAGGCAGTCTGTAACATATGGTGCAATAAGGTTATTTTGGCCCCCACACCTTTTAGATTTGTATTTAATTTGTCTGTTTAGTGTAAGACTTTTTTCTTTTGGATCTTATGGATTATTGCCAGTCCGTATTTTTCTAGACTATTAAAATGTTAGTTTTACATCTATTTTGACAGTGATTCATTTTTTATTCGAGGCGGTACATCATACTGAGTTGGAGATAGCTTTACTTATCTTATTATTTGCCAAATTTCTCCTTAACCAAGAACTCTGCTTACAGGAATAGAATGTGCTGTATGAGTAAGGGGGATATGTGAAGGTCTACTGATTAGATAAAGGAGTCTGAAGCTCACCAAAGCCTCTGAGGGAAAAATAGGAACAATGATTTATATAAATTAATTATGCAGTTCATGCAAAATTTCCTGGGTGCCATTGTGTATAGAGGCCTTGTGGCAGGGAGTCACAGAATCATCTTAGAGGGCCAGTGTCATAGGCCATTAATTAGACTACTCTATCCATCTCTCTGTAACATGAGGTCTCACTGCACACTCTCATTATTTTCATTAATTCTTATCTTTTTTATTATTCTAGTCCTACTTTTAAAATCTTATTTCTAAACAGAACGATTTCATCTGGTTTCATCCATAGCAAGATCATGCCATTTGACTTCCATATCATCTGCTACAAAGTTCTAAATCCTCTAAGGGTTAGCTCCCATGACAGATTTTAACATGAATTTTGACGCTGATTACACATCGGATTCTATGTTAACCCATTAAGGTTTAAGCCTGTTTTCGAGTTAAGGATTAAGGGCAACATGTCCTAATACGAATGCACCATTGTTTTGGTGTATTTTATGTCAAAAAAACTGTTGACGTCCAATTCTCTATATAAATTAACTGTAATGATACAATGATGCAATGATACCCTATGTGCCTAAATTATGCAAATTATGTGCATTTCAAACATTATATTGAATGCCACAATGGCAACACTAATTCACTCCAAATCTTTGCAATTGAAAGGATACTTAAGTCAAAAAGAGGGGGTAGTCTGTTGAATAGACTCCGAGACAGGGAGGCCTTCTGGATAATTACATTAAATTCCACCTTTCCAAATGGGCTAAATTTCAGAAAAGAAACTATGTTTCATTATTAGAAAATGAAAGAAACCATGCTTTTCTATCAAAATAAATTACATAAACTAACCTTTAGATCAATTTGTGTTTACTATTGGAAATCTGTATATAATGTTTTGTATTATACATTGTTTAACTGCTCACTTGAAAATGATTGTTTTTTTTTTTTTTTTTTTTACAGGCACGTCGCTAGCGATGGTGGCATATAAGATCAGCACAAAAATTCCTTATATATAACACAAAATCTTTAATATTCATGGATAAGAGACTTTAGTATGACATCTAATTATATGCATAATATATATACATTGTATCTCTTATCCATGCTTTATTGTAATAATATCTCATACTTTATATAGCTGCAGATACTGGGAATCCCGCGTCACTGCGAGGTTTCGGGTTCTTGTACATACTGCACATGTCCAAGATATTGCCAATACCCATTCGTGGTATGTTCTGCGCATTGCGCAGAACAGGAACCTGAGGGAATTATGTTGTTCTGACAGCTTCCGGTTTTTCCGAAGGCTGTCGGCATCCCGGAAGTGTGCGGACCTGGTTGCCATTGACGCTGGTGATGTGCCGACAGGTGAGTAGTTTCTGTCTGTAATGATTTTAGAGTTGTGTAACTATTTAAACTGACAGATTTTGTATAACAACTTGCTACGACTAAGGGCATGGACGTGCCAGAAATGCGTCAGTACTTTTTGAGGATGTCTTTTCATGTTTCTCTACTTTCTCTTACAATACGCTGTCCCAATTTTTGGATTTATTGCCTATATGTTCTATGCTACTGGAGCAGGGGACGTGCGGAAGTGTGACAGACTACTGCTATATAGGTGAGCTGACTATTGTTTTTTTTCTTCTGTGCATTTCACTGCATGCCAGATTTTAGACAAGTTAGTTAATTAAGGTGCACTTTACACTAATTTAACGTGCCTTAAAACTGCCGTGGAGTTGCCTCTTTTTGGACATATCGCCCTAAGTAATTTTTTTAAAATCTGACATATGTCACTTTATCTGGGAATAACATTTTAATGCTTTTACATTTTCAAGAAAATTTGCAACACATATGATTAGGGACCAGTCCAGTTGTGACATGAGCTTTGAGGTGCCTCTATGTTGAACACCCCATAAATGACAATTGTTAAGAAGCCACATCCCCAAGGTATTCAAAACAACACTTAGAAAGTTTGTTTACTTTTTAGGTGTTTCACAGAAATTAACCCCTTTCTGACGGACGGTCATAATAATATGGCTCTAAATTTTTTTGCTCTTTGCCTTCTGAAAGCCATAACTTTTTTATTTTTCCACCTACATAGACTGAGGGATTTTATTTTGCGGGACAAGTTGTACTTTCTAGTGGTGTTATTCATATTACAATAGAATATACTAGGGAACGGCAAAAAAATTCTAAGTGGGGCAAAATGTGAAAAAAAACGTACTTGCGCCATGTTTGCGGGAGGTTTGTTTTTACGGAGTTAATTCTCCGGTAAAAATGATGTGTTATCTGTATTCCACATGTTGATACGCATCCGGCAATACCAAACATGTAGGGTTTCCGTTATGTTTTGGTACTGTAAAAAAATTCAAAACATTTTCTATTCTTGAAATTTGCGCTGCGGTGCCATTTTGTGCGACCAATAACTTTTTTGTACTAAAACCTACGGACGTCAGTGAGGCGGCATTTTTTGCGGGCAGATGTGTACTTTTTAATGCTAGAACTGTGAAATGGATGCGACTTTTTGATTACTTTTATTCCAATTTTTATGTGACGTGAAATGACTAAAAAAAACCCCAATTTTGTCGTTTGGAATTTTTTTTCTTCTACGGTGTTCAGCGTACGGGATAAATTATATTATATTTTTATAGATCTGACTTTTTCGGACGCGGCGATACCAAATATGTGTAACTTTTTATTATTTTATTATTTTTATTTGTCAAATGGGGAAAGGGGGGTGATTTGAACTGTTAATACTATTTTTGTACATTAAAAGTGTATTTCTTTATTTTTTTACTTTAAGGTTAAGTCCCCCGCTGGTGCTTGACCACTCGGGGGCGCGATTGTTAATACAGCCTAATGCATTGCATAGGCAATGCATTAGGGTGTACAAAGATGGTGGTTTCCCCACTTCCGGTCTGCGGACGGAATGAGGCAAACAGGAACATGGCGCTGCCATGTTAGCCCATCGGACTTTTCAGTCATTCAGACGCCGCGGCCATCTTTGCCGCGGCGTCTGATGGGTTAAACAGCGCAGGCGGGCGACGCCGCCCACCTGCGCTGAAACCGCCGGGTGTTAGCTGCAATTAGCCGCTAACACCCGATCCCGTTTCAAAGCCGATTACCGGCGCTTTGACGTACTCATACGTCAAAAGTCGGTATGGGGGTTAAAGCAAAGTAGATGTAAATTTCAAAATTTATTTTTTTTGATGATTGTTAATATAATTACATTTTTTACTAGAGCACAGTAAATATGAACAGAGAAATGAAAATATTAATTCTCCCAATTTTGCCGTTTTTAGAGATATCCCATATGTGGCCCTAGTGCGCTATTTGACTCAACCACAAGCCTAAGAGTAGGAGGAGCACCTACTGGATTTTGTGGTCTCATTTTCATTTGGATTTTCTTTAGGCGCCATTACAGGTTTGAAAACTCCCGAAGATGCTAAAATGTAATAAATACCCTTAAAAATACCTCATTTCAGGAACTACACCCTTTAATAGTCCAGGGTTTCCATTAAGGGATATAGTGAATATATTGACCACACATGTTTTTCACAGATTTTTTTAGCCTTGGACCATGAAAAAGAACAAGCTACATTTTCCCTAATTATATGCCGGTTTAGCACAACTTTTTTTATTTTCACAAGGAATGTTGGTGAAAAGTCACCTCAAAATGTATTACCCAATTTCTTACAAGTTCAGCAATATCCTGTACTTAGTTGTAAACTGTTGTTTGGGCACATGGCAGGGCTTTGGTGAGTGCCATGTCGCATTTCCAAGGCCCCCAAAGAACCAGAACAGGTAAATTCTTCCAGAAATAACCCCATTTGGAATTCAGCACCCCTCACAGAACTTATCTAGGTGTGGATTGTGCAACTTTATGTCCACTGTTTCAAAGGTTTTTTTTAGCTTTGGGCCATGAAAAAAAAACAAAAAAAAAAAAAACAGCGCCATTGTTTTTCAGGTTTTATTTTTACAGTTTGCCATGCAATACAAATGACATCATTATAACTTTACTGCGCGTATTGGAACAATTACAACAATATACATTTTATACAGTTTTGTAAGTTTTACTACTTTTACAATAGAAAACATTTGCATAACTATTTTTTCCTATTTATGGAGTTGGTTAACCATTTTGGTACTATTTTGGGGCAAATATGACTTTTTGATTGCCTTTTAATCCATTTTTGGGAGGCAGGATAAAGAAAATTCAGCAATCCTGGTAGTGCCTTTATCACCAGTATATGTGACACATTCATTCAGTTTTTTTCATGTTGGAGCAGTTTAAAAACAATGTTTTTATTGTGTAAAACTGTTTATGCATTGCTATCTTCTGGCTTTGTTTATTGCAGAAAAACTTATGTTTTCATTGGTACCACTTTTTCATGTATACAACTTTTTGTTCAACTTTTTATTCCATTTTATGTGCAGGATGAACAAAAATTGCAATTATGCCCTTATTTTTTACAGTGTTTATTGTACAGGTTAAATAATGTGATAGATTTATAGGTTGTAATGCATGGGATGATGCTAAATATGTGTTTTTTTATTATTTTTTTTTCAGTAATAAGCACTTGTAATAGCTAAAAGCAGTTTATGTGTTTTACTGTATTTTTTTTTACTTGTACTTTTTATGTATTTATTTTATTTTTTTTCACTTGTACCACTATAGGAATATACTCAACAATTGTTAGATTACTGGTATTATACATTACAGCAAATGTGTGTACTGTAATGTATTAAACAACTGTCAGACATCCTGTCAGGCAGAGCCTATGGGTAGAGCCTGACAGGACTATGTCATAGACAACCCAGAGGCTGTTGTTTGCCCCCCACGTCACGATAACCATCATGACCCTGTGATATAGTGGGGAGGCTTATAGATAACAGAGGGAGCTCCCTCTCTCTGTCAAAGTCCTTAGCTGCCACGATCACTATTGACCGTGACAGCCCAGGGGATAAACAGTCAGGAACTGAGTTATATCCACTCCCATCTGCAACTGCAGGAGCCCGGCAATCAATAGCCACCGGGCTCTCACAGCAATCGTGTGGACACAGCACCTATGCTCGCACGATTACCGTTACATTCCTTTACCATTAACAGGCACTGCACCATGACATACTGGAATGTCAAAGTGTGTTAAGGGGTTAAAATCCAAGTGAAAAACAAGCTTCATTCATTTGAATCTACAATTGCAACTGTGAACCACAGTGCAGATTTTCTACACCATGGCATAGAAAAAAAGAATGGAAATGTTATGCTCGGAACCCACTTCAGACAGGCGTGACACGAATTTGCATTATTAAAATGGGGCTAAACCGCATCCTTATCAAATGTGAAAAATGCCTCTGAAAATTTAAAATCATCAACAGAAATCCAATGAATCTCCTTCGATTTTTTACTCACATTGCACTTTGGATTTTTCCAATTGGAACATTCCATAACAGTCACAGAGTTATATGATAAAATGCAACCACCTGCAGGTGTCATTAAGGAGAGCATAAGAGCATTCTACGTAAGTATTTACTATTGAGTTAAATGGGAGAACAGTATTAAAGAAATTTCCCCTAGTATTTGCTGCATTGAGACAGATTGTTATGAATTAAACCCTTGTTTCTTATTGAATATTTTCAGTGGTCTGTATATATATATATATATATATATATATATATAATATATATATATATATATATATATATATATATATATATAGATAGATAGATAGATAGATAGATAGATAGATATTCACTATTCCACTCCACAAATTGCTCCCGAGCACAGACATCTAATTATTATCCATATACAATCCATTTCTAGTATAAACCAATGAAACACAGTTTCATATCTATTTTGTAAAAGCTTTTCACTGTTCGTTATTTCTTTATTTATAAATTTTTAGATTATCGTACGTATTTTCCAAGACCACCATTTACCAGAACAAAAACAGATTGCTATTGATGATAGTTTTCCATCCTTTTATTCTGCTATTTTTCCAAGTAAATTACATCTTCATATTTAAACAACAGAAATAGTGAGCCCCAGGAGGCTGACACTATTGCTTAGAACTGGTAGACTCTGAGATTGTTTGGGGACATAGGCAAGACCCCATCAAAAATAATTTCTAATATATTTTATTGACATGACATAAGATGGTTAAAGGTACACTTGTCTTTTAAGGTTGAGGAAATAATAACATTCATTTTCCCAGAACTATTTATAGCCCTAACTGTGAATTTCTAACATCATTCAAAGTACATATGTGCTTTACTAAACCTCCAAACAGCAGTAATCCTGTTTGAAGTTATATAAATTGTGTTATTCCTATGCTTTTTGAAGTAAGTGTATTGTGTTATCCCTTTACTTATCATTGTCCTAAGTTATCCGATCACAAATAGAGGAAAAACTACAAGACTTATCTTTAATTGAACTAAAGCAACAAAATCAAAGAAGACACCTTTAAAGTTGGTTTGAAATCATTGAACAACTACAAAAGAGCATAGAATTTGTTTTTATAAACATGATCATGGAGTACTTTGATCACTGATTCTTAGCTCTGAGACCATTTGCTTTGTTAGCAGCATATATAATCAATGGATGAAAAAGGCCGCTTTGTGTGTGTGTTTTTAAAGTTAGTTTATTCTGTTGTTGGAAACATCTCACTCTTTCATGGTTACTTTACTGAAATACAAATATTAAAGTCAATATTATGTTCCATGTTTTACTTTCAAAACCAATTGAAAAGATTAAGAGATTCTTTTAAAAACATACATTTATATTTTGGAAAATATAAATTTGATTATAAACCAGAAAATTCACAGCAAACTAGTATGCTTAAAGTGGGCCGGTCAAGTGATTTACGCTACTCTATTTGAGAACATGATGTTATACAGGGAAAGAAGCTAAGCTCTGTGATATAAAGGTTTATTTGATCTGAGGTAACATTTCTGAGTAAAAAGCAGAGAAAATATTGATACTATTGAACCTATTAAAGGATAGTGGAATTCCTGTTTACCCCACCTACATACAGCGATTGACAGCTGTACCAGTTTGTGTACAGAGCAAACTGTTCATCAGTGTATGTAGGCAGAGCACGCAATACTTTCACTTTCTGTTTTATGATTTCATCTACTTTTTACTCAGGCATTTTGCTTTAAATTACAGTATGTAAACCTATATATCACAGAGCTTTGCTTCTCTTGATTTATCATATCCATCTCACCGATAGGGTAGCATAAAACTATGGCAGCTTAATTTTAGGGTTGAATTTAAACACTGGCTTCAAATGTGTATGAAACCATACTCACATGAGGTGGCCAATGATCACACAATTTTGCAGCTAAAACCATTGTTTTGCCAGCAGAATTCTACATCCATTGCCCCCACATGTAAGCATGATTTCTTTTACATGCAACAGCTGCATTGTGTTAACACATTTTTAAAAAGCTAAACTTCATATCTTTTGAGCAAAGACAACAACTCTTTATCCTGCACCATGGCAGCTCATATTAAACACTTGACCACTGGTCCTTAAACGAACTAGTCTAAATCCAGTTTTCAACACAAGAAAATGTTGAAAAATAGGGTGTTCTTGAAAAAGTAGCAGAGAAGTGCTTTGTTTTGCCAAGATTTTCCGGTCCCCCATTATTCAATTTATAAGTACAACTTTTTAAAAAAACATTACAAGCTTCTCTAGTTGCTGCCATATTGGAGACACTTACTTCCTGTGTTGTTTGTATAGATTAAACAGCAGGGTGTCTGTGTTTTATGGCAGTTGTAATGAATAGAAGCTCATTGAAAGAGAAATGGCGTAGACTTTTACAATCCAAAGAAAAAGATGGACCAACTTTATCTGTGTTTACAACCTATACTGGCTATACAGTGTGAATTTTCACTATCATGTTGTATCTAGGCCTCCAGAAATACATCAGCCTTGTCATTAAAGGGGTTGTCTCGCTACAATGATTGGGTTTTAATTAAAAGATCTTTAAAAAACAAGCAGCTTTGCAATATATGTTCATTACAAATGTCCTACTGATTTTGAGTTACCCCTGTTAGTAGTAGTGCATCAGCTCCTCAAATTTCTATAGCAGTGAACCTGTTGATCTTTATCTCACTGACTGTCAGGTCTGATGACTCATCACCTTCTGAATACTGGTCTGAGCACAGAGCTCCTCCCACACAGTATGCATCTGTAGTGGAGGGAGGGGGAGGGCCCTGGCTTCTGTGTCTGTGTAGCTGTGCTGCCTGGATTAACCCTGTGTGTGCCTGCTTCCTCAGCTCTCTATACAGAT
>JAODAL010080254.1:0-12308 GCA_025379985.1 Phyllomedusa bahiana | reverse complement strand
TTTAAATGCCCCAAATGAGCCCCACATCTTATCTTTAGAATGCACTTGTCCAACTGTTCAGTAGTTCAGTTCTTTTTGCACAACTTGCTGATCTCTAACAAGAAGATTATGGCAAAATTCCAACAGGTGTTGGCTAGCGCTGCCTTCCTCATTCAAATGCAGGGCCGGACCCATAAGTGTATTGTAGGAGGGGGACGGGGGGGACTGGACCCCCACTTTTTAGCCACTTCAATAAAAAACAATCCATATGAAAGCATGAGAATATGGTGAGTAGGAAAGGGCAAAGCACAGTTGAGGTAATTAACCCTTTGCCTCCTATATTTCTGTGCATCTTGGGAGGAAAGAGTAGGTAGCAGTCTCAAGTGTCAGTGCAGAGTGAGAGCAGTGCTGATTGGTAAAACAGAGGCTGCTTCACCAATCAGAACACTGCTCACAGTCCAGCACACTCTGTATCTGGAGCTCTGTAGGTATCTTTCCCTCCCCTCGTATACCACTTCCTCTATGCTCAGCCTTGATCAGAGAAGAAGAGAAGCTCCTGCCGAATGAATCAGTGACCCCTGCCTCCTCTGTCTTTAGTGGGAAGAAGCAGCCAACTACACCAGACTACAGGAGACAGATAAGGAGGGGACAATGGTGCTAGGCGTTGTGTGTGAATGTGAGTAGGGTATGTACGGTATATGTGAGATGTATATATACTGTATGTACAGCCATGTGTCTAGTGTAAATATATACAAATAATGTGTGTGTGTGTGCTTGCATGCGTCCAGTGTGCGTATAAGGATATGTTCCCATGGCGTCTTTGTGGTCCGCACTTCAGGGTATAGTTGTGCTGCAAGACGCCCCGGAGTATGGACTGTAATTACGGTAATTCATATCTCTCAATGAGAGATATGATTAACTTCCGTTTTCCCCATGTACTGCGCGCCGGTTGGAAGAAGTGGTATGTCACTTCTTCCCTGCACTTACGTGCTGGGGAAAATTAAAGTGAATGGGGCCGGCCCTGCAGCATTTTAGAAGTATGGACTGGCCAGCGCATACTTCTAAAACACCCGGCATATAGCAGAGCGCACAGTACGCCCCGCTATATGCCGTGTGAATATACCTTAAGGGTACATTCATGCGGATATGAATGCTGATTCTGGAGCAGATTCAGTGCTGGATCTGCTTCAGAACCAGCCTCCAATCCGACAGGAAACTGATTTAAATTATACCCTATGTAAAATCATTGTCATCGTTTAGATGTCACTGATTTTACTCGAGTATTTTTGGTGCTTGCTGTCAGCGCCTACAAAGAACTCTTCGAGGCATTTTAAGCACTAACAGCCATAAAGGATAAGAGAAAGATATCTGCCTTGGGCAGTTTGGGTTGTTTGTTCGGCGGAATTCTGCATTTGCAAGTGCCGAATTTTCAACAAGCAAATTACACTGTCAGTGCCAAAAAACCCCATGTAAAATTACCCAAGTTGGTAGTGATCGGTTTCAATATATGTATATATAAAAACCAATTTTTAGGGGTGTAAGTATTAGTTCATTGTAAGGTGTAATTATTAATCTCTGGGTACAGTGTTAATGTAATCTCTTGGTACAGTGTGTAAATCAAATCTCTGGGTTTATGTAATTTAATCTTAGGTACAGTGGGAAAAATGTTAGTAACTCTGTGGTACGCGTGTGATCTAATCTCTGGGGTACAGTGGTTAATGTAGTAATTTGGGGTAAAAGGGGGGATAATGAAAAGTAATCTCGGGGGTTTTGGTGTGAATGAAATTCGGGGTAGGGTTTAAATGTAGAAATCCTGGGGTCCCGGGGTAATGTTATCCCGGGGGTACTGTTGAAATGTAATCTCTAAAGGTAGGTTAATGAAATCTCTGGGGTAAGTGGTAATGTAATCTCTGGGTTACAATGAATAATGTAATCTCTGGGGTACTGGTGTAATGTAATATTCTGCAGTACATGGATACTGTAATTCAATTCTAGGGTTCAAGTGTGTAATAAAAATACATTTTGGGTATATTGGAATTATAATATTTTCTTGAAGTACAATTGCAAATTCATTTCAAAATGGCAAGTTAGTATTGTAATATCATGAGCTACCATGTGTAATATAATTTCTAGGTTGCAGTGATGGATGACTTTCTGGTGTATGGGCCATATAATAAATTTTGGGGTACCGTAATTGACATAAGTGAATTCCTATGGGTACAGTGAGATTGTTTTTTATTTTTCCCCTCACTCCTGTTGTGTGTAATACAAATTAAATAGGAGTAAGTGAAAGGAGAACTGGGGGGGGGGCAGTTAAGAGAGCGAAATATGCTGCATTGTCACACATGTATTTTTTATATTTTCCATGTAGAGAGAAAAATATAAGTAGTGGGCTTGGTTCAGCATCATTAAACCAAGCCCATATAGCTGTTATAGCTGTCGGTAATAACAAGCGTACAAAGCTTACCTTGCACCCTTGAGTTCAGTAAGAAAACCTCACATTTTATTAACCACCTTTCTCTTAAAACAAATCCGTGGCTATAAGTTATCATTTTATATAATAATTATACCGAAGTTAAAACATTATTATGTAAAACATTCATTATAGAACATATTCACCTGTTGTTTCTTGCCGCCCTACTTCTTAGCCTTACAGCGGTTTCACCACGTCTTAGCATTTCAAGATGGAGAAGTGTGAAGATCGGAGTTCGGGGAAGTCGGGGTCGGGACGGGGCATAAAAGACGACAGAAATCTAGGAACCAAAAGAAAACAAAAATTTGGTGAGTCCTCATACCAAAAAACCTTCCTAAAATTAATATTCATAGTGTTGTGATGTTAAAATGGTGTATTTTTTCGAGAAAATAGAAGAAAAATACGACTATAAAATTGAAAACAACGATTGATTGCAAAGAGAAGTTTCTGGATATATAAAATGGAAAACATTGACACCTAAGGCTAATGTGCACCACAGGCTTAATAGCGGGGCGTTATTACGCCCCGTAATTTACCCGTGTGGACGTGACGTGAGCGCCAGGGGGCGGGGGGCGGGGGCCGGTTCGGCACCTCCGCCGGCCCAATCGACTATCATTACCAGCTGCGTGTATATACGCCCGCATAGATAGCTTTACCATGTCACTATCTCCCCCGGCCGTCGGATCGCCAGCGGTAAGAGGATACTAATCCAATATTCTCATGAGAACTGTGGATTACCACAAAAATGAAGGGGGCCGTAGTTAGCCCGCAATTCGAGCAGCTACTCCGAAATTACGGTCTGAAAAACGTGCCCAACATAAGCCGGTGATCATGGTCTATAAGGGGTATAATGAGGAAATGACCGAGAAATTGTAATATAACCAAGCTTCCCCATATTTTGGTATATTGATCGATCCCTTTTGGGGAAATAGTTAAAGAATATACATGGAAAACATAACAAATCACACACATTAATAAAAGGATCTATCATACAGATAATGGATATGAAATAGTTAATAGATAATATGTATATAGACCAGGAGTATTGCTTTAATTGCTTTTAATATGTGTATTATTAGTGGCAATAACGATATATAAGTATGGTTCTGCGTAGCTACTCTCCAGCATACAATAAGGGCGTGACGGCCCTCCGAAACGTCGCCGAGACTAAACAGTAATCTGAGAGGAAGATCGTAACAGCACGAATGCAAGGATCCTAATCCAGCCATGATTGCCTACAGACGCAGTGAAACCACTGTTGCTAGAAGCGCGGCAAGAAACAAACAGGTGAATTGTGTCCCTAAATGAATGTTTTAACATCGTATACAAAAAAGCAAACTATTATTTAGTCCCCCTGGATTGGTTTTAAAGACGTGCTACTAAAAGTCGTTTTTTTTATTTAACTCAAGCTAAGCTTGTACGCCTGTATTACCGACAGCTATATGGACTTTGTTTAGTGATTAGCAGGTGGGGACCTGCTGCTGCGGTATTCATCTGTGTTAAGCAAAACTTGCAAGATATATGTGTGGTTCGGCTTCATTGCCCAAGGCCTGCCTTTTATTCCAGTCCTGTCCGGGCCTGACCTTCATAATTGTCAAACAAATCGTAATTAAGTTAACAACAGTGACAACAAAATACTTACTATCAGACCTCCTAACTGGGTTACAGGAGGCAGCTTCGATGCAGGTAGAGGAAGGGGGAGGAGGGAAAGGAGGTGAAGGGAAGGAAAGGAAAGGAAGGGAGGGGAGGGAAAATTGGTCCCCCCACTTTTTGAACCAAAGTTACGCCTATGGCCGGACCCCATAAGAGTCCTCATAAGTACACCAATTCTTTTCTCTGTCATGTTCGAATTTCAAGAGAATTATGAGAAGGTTTACGCCCATGATAGAGTTTTCTATGTATTTCGAATAAACCTCGAACTTTAGTGAGTTTCGGTTCCAGGTTCAATTCGAACTAGAACCCGAACCCATTAAAAGTCCAATGGAGAAGATGTTCTGGTTTAATTTTTATACCTATACGGTAGGAGAATCTTAATTTACCATCCATAACATAAAACTCTGGATACATTGAACAACTTAGTGCACAATTTGCACTAGAAGAGTGTCCAGAAAAAATTGAGAGGCTAAAATACTTAATTCCTTTCAATGCTAACTGAAAAGATGAGGATACAGCTTGCAAAGCAAGGGCGTAGCAATAGAGGTGCAGCGTAGCAGCTGCTAAGGGGGCCCTGCAAACCAGATGGGCCCAAAAAGCCCCTTTGACACATAGGAGAGTGGGAGACCCGTTTTATACAATTACAGAACCCCCAAAACGCAAAAACTGAACATTTGGGCACTGTATAATATAGTATCCATTATATGAGTGTTAGGCTTTATGGGACCACAAATGTCGCCAAATAATAGCATCTGGTTAGAGAGAGATACACCACAATACCAACTCTCCCTCACTATTGATGTCCTAAGGAGAGGAAAGATACTAACTAAGAGCATCCTGTACATACAGAGAGTGAGCTAAAATGGCGTCCAAGGCAATACAGTGAAATATAAATATCAAGTCATGTGAATTTAGCAGCCAATATCAGCACCCTACACCTCATCCGTGAGGTTTTGAGTACTACTTAACTTGAGTATGTCATTCTAGAGCGCTACGCTGCCTCTGATTAGGATGGGCCCCAAAGGGGCAGAAAGTGGATTGGAATATCTGTCAAAAGTGCATAAAGTCGCTGAAAAACGAAACTGAAAATGGCGTTTCCGGACTACAATAAGAACGATTACAACGACACGAAAGTAAGAAGTTCGGTGTATTCCGAGTTTCTAAAAATTGTCAAGAGAAGTTCACTTGAACTTACACATTTACTAGAACTGTTTCGATTCAACACACCATAGATGCTACAATGAAAGCTAGGAGTTAGCTGATTTCTATGGGATTTACTAACATGGAAACAATTTTCATCCAAGTTGTCATAAGACATTTTCATGTCGAAAGACACCCCCATGAAACATGATCAGTGTATTAAGTTAAAAATACTTCCTATTTGGATTGCACGTGTATCTTACCCTCCCTGGTACATGTCCCCAGTTTTTGTCTTTTTTTTTTTAGAATTCTTTATCAATTAAAATTTATAGATTGAATTCTTAGCATTTCCCAAAAGCACCAAAGAATCCTGGAAAGTATTTTATAATAAAATTGTGTCGCCTTACATCATGGGGAATATTCTGTGGTGCTTCTTAATTCTATGATACGGTAATACTATGTTAGCCTTGCATGATTAGCTTCCAACTCTGCTTCTGTCCTTTTTGACTGCAACAATAGCGCAACATGCAGTGCGCTTCCTAGTTTTAAAAGTGACAAAAGACTCATGACAGACCCTATATGAAATCGATAGGATCCGTCAGCGACCACTTGGGTCCGTTGCAAAGTCAGGGCCTCCATATAAATGATGCCATTTTCCTACTGTGAACGTAGCCATAGATATGCTGACTCAGCAGCACAGTATTGGACAAGGTAGGCTTAATGGGGTTTTTGAGATTTTTGAAAATACCTGTTCAGGACTGGGCTAAAAAAAAATTATATTACATGAGAAAGCTGTTTGGAGAGTTGCTGTGGTTATCATGTCAGATTGTGAACCCCTCCTCCTTTTTTATGGCCATACCTGAAATCTAAAATTGGCACCTGCTCATTACATTTAGGGTGACACGTATGAATGGGACTCCAAACTTTAGTGCAATAAGTGCGCTAAAGCACGACACTTTGTAATGCGCCAAAGATTTGGGGCGTTCTGGGAGAGTGTCGCACCACATTTATAGAAATAGCCACATTTGTGAATCTTGGACGCCAAACCTAGGCGCAGAATAGTTAGAACAACCAGACCAAGTTAAAGGTGATCTGCCCTGAGCCAGACCTTTTTCGAAATGGCACCTAGAAGCGCCTGTATTTATGAACTGCCGACGAACCGAGATTCTAACGAATACTGATGCATACACCAAACCTTCAAGTTATTTAGAACTGGCCTGTCAGCGCCAAAGTTCATACATGTGGCCCTTAGTGTATGAATTTGTGTGTTAGTCATGTTTGCATATGGTTCTTGTTTGCAGTGACTTTTTTATATTTAAGTAGCCATTTTCTCAAAGCATTGATTTGTTTTTTCATTTTGTCCGATTGTTATATATAAAATAAAATTTGTGACAGCCTTTATTCTGAACCACTGTGGCATTTTTTGTGGGGAGTGACAGAAAAAATAGTGTAGCAAGCTGTACTATTTTTTAATCTAAACAACAGACACCACAGCAGAAACCCGACGACCCATTCTAATCAATAAGGTCCAATGAGCGCTCTTGGTGTCCATTGTAAAACGGATTCTTTGGTGTCCGTTTTCACCCCTGTGACGGAGGTTTTGAGCAGAACTTCGGACACAGATTCAAACCAAGCCTTACACTTTTTGAAGATTACTCTGTCAATATTGTCTTTTTTGCTGTATAACACTTTACAAAATTAACCAGTATTCACCCCTGTCTCTGCACCACCCAAGCTTCAGTATCTCCCACTGGTCCTCCAGCAGTCACGTCATGTGTGATAAAAAAATTTGCTTAAACAAAATGCACCCAAATCACAGGCCTCATGGTCTTGTTCCCTTACAGAGTAAAGGCCCAGTAATTGTCTACAGGGTCACCATTCTGGGCCTTCACTTGGGTATCCGACAATCCCATGAAAACTCCTTTAAAAACCCTGGCTTAGCAGATTGTAATCACAATATGTGTGTGTGCTTTTTACCCAAATTTTAGGAAATCCGGGGTTAAATGGAATTATTGAATTGTTGCTGGCTTTTGTCTAGACAATTTTCAAAACGTCAAAGAGAAAGACCGGGGGTTGTCGCTAGCTATGGGGCCCGGGGTCCCTCCCTAGCCCATATAAAAATGCCAAAGGCCCGCCGCGGGGGCCTTAAGTGCTACTATTATATGCCGGTATTAAATTGGGGCAGGGCACGATGAAGTTCCTCATGCGCCGCTGCCCCCCCTCGGCTGAAAACCCCCTTTATCCGTGGGCGAGGGCTGCTGGAGGGGCGCCGACGCTGGGGGGGGGATGATGTCACGCCACCTTTGGGGCAAAAAGGGGAAAAACTTGGCCGGGAAGGGAGGAAGGAAGTATTAGTGTTATATTTTTAAATGGGGGTTTCCCTGTGTGGGGGAGATAATACTTCCTGACTGAGGTGACAATATTATACCTGCCTGACTGAGGGGAAATATAAAACCTCCCTTCTGGGGGGGTCAAATATCTTTATACCTGCCTATAAAGGGGAAATTTAAAATAAAAACCCCTGTTTGACTGAGGGGAGTAAAAAATATACCGCCTTACTGGGGGGTCATTTATCTTTTTAAACCGGCCAAACTGAGGGGAAACATAAACTATTTTCCTGCCAAACCCTGGGGGGGGCCAATAAAACTATAAACCCCCTTTGAGGGGACAAAAAACCTATATACCTCCCCAAAATGGGGGAACCTTTTTAATTTATTCCCTTTTTTAGGGGACCTTTTTTTCTATATCCCTGACTAAAGGGGGCATACCAATCCCTGCCTAACTGAAGGGACATATATTTATATACCTGCTTTACTGAAAGAAGCTTTATATACCTCCCCTTTTAAAAGGGGTTTACAGAGAAAGTTTCCACAAAAATTAAACCCCGAAAACAAAGTTTTCCCCCTTTTCCCCCTATGTTTTTTTTTTTTTTTTATTAGTGGGGGGCCCCCTCTAAAACCATCCCCCAATTTCTCATGCGGGCCGCGGGGAAAAATTTAAATTTCCCCACCTTGGTTTTAGAGTTGGACATCTGACAGCACAAGGTTATACTAACACTTGTACTTGAAACAGTGGACTGAAAAAAAAAAACCTTGGTTAAAAAGGGGAAATTTTTTAAAGCTTTTTAAATCCCAAAAACATGTTTTTCCCTTAAAAGGGGGTTTTCACTTACACATTAAGGTAAAAGGGGTAAATTGATAATGTTCCCTAGACCAATGATTTTGGTTTTTTTGGTTTGGGAAATACTTTTTTAAACAATTTGAAAACCCAGTATGACCATGTCCATGCCCACCTTATGATAACTGAAGTGGGTATGTAAACCAGTATTTCCTCATTCCATTGGAGTTGGTAATAGAGAAGATATCTATGCGATAACATAAACCTTGTTCTCAAGTATAACAACAATGAAAATACAAGTCTTAGACACTGAGAACACTTTCTAACATTTGCAGCCCAAATTTAACGGGCCTAATTCTTTTAAACCCTAATTGCTCCTTTAAAATTTTGCCCAAATAAAAATTCTCTTTCATTCCCATTTTTTTTTAAAGGGGTTGCCCCTTTTTAAAATAATAATTTTATAGGGAAAGGGGTTTTATAATGGGAAAATTTAAAAATTTGTTTTTAATATCGATAAAATTGAAAAATCTGTTCCTGTAGCTTCTTTATATCAGTGAAAATAAAGTTGTTTTCCCAACTTTCCCTTTTCCAATAGTTTTGGCCCCATGGAGAAACCCTGTATGGATTTTAACCGTCATGTGACCCCCCTTGCCACATATCATGGGGCCCCCGGGGTCTCCAGATAACATGGGTTAAAAGAAAAAATTTCTCCTTATTACATCGGGAGATTTCCGGGGAAAAGCCCCATCACCTGGTTTTTCCGTGCAGGGGGCGAAAGAAAAAATGGGGTTAAAAGTGAGAGAAGAATAGGGATCAATAGGGTTGGGGTTTTAAAGCGCAAAGTTTTTTGTAGGTACACAAGTTGTTTTGCTGTAAAAAACCGGGGGTAGAGCGCCTTCCAATAGATGTTGCCCTCCCCCAAAGGGCCCAAATTTTAAATTTAAAAGGGTTCTTAGAGAAAAAACCCCACGGGTTAATAAATTTTGGGCCCTTGGTAGACTTCTGTAGGAGAACAGTTCTGGCCCCAACCAAGGAGGCATCAACTAGTGTGTATAGTGTAGGCTTTGTCTCTTCGGGGGCCCAAAATTTTTGGGGTTTAAATCCCCTTCTTGGTGAGAGAGACAATAGGTTAGAAAAGTGTGGGATAAAACTGCGGTAAAAATTTCCCCAAATTTTTATGATTGTGGATAGGCACCGGGGCCCACAGGGGCTTGGGACGTTAAAGGACAAAAGTCAGCTTGCCCGGGGCCCAAATTTGGGAAGGACCTTGGGTTTTGAGACTATTTTAGCCCAGAATGGCCTAAAAAAGGCTCTTTTCCAGTTTGGCATAGAGATGGTTATGATGCAGGCGGGCAAGAACCCGGAGGAGGTGGACAGGGGGGGAATTTAGATTTTGGGGAAAAAAATAAAAATGTCATCCGGGTAGACCGGGAAAACCCCTTTCGAAAAAGAAAGCCCCAAAATTTTGTTTTTTCAAAAAACCCTGGAACACTGTAAGGGTTTAAAAGGGGGCCCAAAAGGGGCATTTGCAAGAATCAAAAGGGCCCAAATTTTGGGTGTTACACGCATTTTTCTATTTGTCCCCCTGCTTAATTGGGGGATGAGTTTGTGGGAAACCCGGGGAAAATAAAGTTTGGGAAGACTGCGGCGCCGGACCTGTAAAAGGGAGCCCCAAAAATTTATTTGGAAAGCAAGTAGCGCACAGGAACAGTAGACACGCAGAAATGGACACCAATAACTAATAAATGAGTGCGGGATCCTGAAAAAACCCATGGTCCGAGTTGATTAGCAGTGCAGCAGGTGGGTGGCACGTTCTGGCCCTTTAAATCATGAAGATGCAAAGGACGCGCCCTCTTAGAATGTAATGATTTGTTAGGATATCTTTTAACCTGGTTCAGACCATCAAAAAGAGGATAGCCGCATACACGCGACTTGACAGAGGAGACCGGAGGAGCAGACATAAGGCAGGGTTTACGGGGTGGTAGCAAAGGGGAAAAAGAGTTGTAAAGTTGGGAGAGGGAGGGCGCAAAAAAAGAAATGGGAAACCCCGACCGTGGTGCAATCTTTTTTACACAATCTTTTTTCCCTATTCAGTTCCCCAAGATATCATGTAAAACCCGTGCAACCAAATGCCAAAGGGGGGTCACATTTTGGGTGGGGTGGTCACATGACTGTTTAGGCTATATAACCCATGGGATCCATAACTAAGAACAGGAATGTGGACTGTAACATATAGTTTTCTAGATAGTATTCTACTGCATTGATAATAAAGAGGTACAGGAGCAGAATTTTTAATACCTGTATATTGGACACTTGTATGATTTCCTAATATATACATAATAAGTAAAAACAATATAAAGTGGACAATATTTTCAGTTGTATCCCCTGGGCTTTTATAGTCATAGTGCTCATACCTTTGTTCTCTTTCTTATCCATTAGGATTTTATTGCTTTTTGATGGTCTGAACAGTATTGCCCACTATACCACTCTATTCACTTTTAAAAACAATTATAGCTGACTGAACCTTAAGGCCTCGTTCACACGGCTTATTCTGGGACTGATTGGAGCCATACTGCGCGCCGTATTTGCGCTGCAGTACGGCTCCAATCCGTCCCAGTAACTACGGTAATCCACAGTTCTCATAGAGAACTGTATATTCCGTCTCTTCTCCCCGCTCGGCGAATACGCCGAGGGGGGAGAAAGTGAAAGGCACATTATTTACGGCGTGTACGCGCCATGAATAATGAGTGTCTATTGGGCCGACGAGCTGCCGGCCACCCGCCCCGCCCCACCACTGCTGGCGCAATTGCGGGGCGAAATCCGTCCCCGCAATTACGACGGCAATAAGCCGTGTGAACATTGCCTTAGGGTGACATGCTTACACGCAGGGGAGAATGAAAGTGGAAAGTGGAGACAAGCACAAAGGCTTTAGAAGTATACATTAGCCAGTGCATACTTCTAAAGAAGCAGACGTATAGTGGCGTGCACAGAACGCACCACTATACGCCTGCAATAAGCTGTTTGAATTCACCTTTAATAGATCATTACATTCTAAGAGAACAAAAATGACAAGTTCTAAGCCATTAGTCATTGATGTAGGATTCATATCAAGTACACACTTTTGGGCGGTGTAGGGTAACAATTTTTTTTTTACTTCTGCATTGAGTCACACTAATAAAGCTGGTGAATGTTACATTATAATTCACCTCTGTTGAAGTAAGACTCCACATTCTCTTTGAAATTAGACTCTGCAGTAGGTGCAGCCGCTGACAAATTGTGTACAATCTGATGAGAATTCTGTACAATCTGATGAGAATTCTGTACGTAAATTCTGTCACCTTTTGACAGCATGCATTCAAAATTGCTGGGTTTGCTTGGATTTCTTTTGGTCCATTGATTTTCACCATAAAAGAGTGTGGTTTTTGTTAACTATTTCAGGTACTTGAGTGTGTGTCTGTTGATTACCTAGACTCTAATTGATAATCATAATGTCAGATCTAAGCTATACAATGTATAAGTTATACCAGGGGCATTACTATGGTCCTAAAACATCTGTGGCCTAGGCCCTCAGTGTTACGTTTTGCTCAATAGGGCTAGGTTCACATAGCATTTTTCATGCCACATCGTGAACTGCAGCATGTATTTTTACAGAAAAAAAACTTATGTTCCTGTCACTAATTTTACATATATTCCACATAGATACACATGGAGCATATATACCATACAATTGGTTGGTACTAAAAAAAAAACAAAAACAAAAAACCTCCTATGATACCATGACTCAATAATATTACTACTTAAGGATCAAATAAGACTGCCACACCATGACTAAATAGTGATGCCTCATCTCCCAAAGCAAGCAGCCAGCTTTTCTATCATAGGAAAGCAGTTTGTTGTGGGGATGGGCGTCACCATGATTCCCTATAAAGACCCCCACAAATAGGAT
>JAODAL010080253.1:0-12309 GCA_025379985.1 Phyllomedusa bahiana | reverse complement strand
TTTTGCAAACCCTTCTTAAAACTGGAGGGGGGGGGAAACCTGTCTGGGGTCGGAATAAACGGGGGGGGGGCTAAAAAAGGGTTTAAGGGGTTGGGGCAAGGGTGGGGGGCCCTGGGAAAGGTTTTGGTTGGGGGGGGCCCAAAGGGGTTGGGTATTTAAAAAAAAATTAGGGGGGATATCGGGGGGGGGGTTCGGGAGGGGGGTATAGGGGGTGGGGGGGGGGGCGGGGTTTTTGGGTTCAAAATTGGAGGGGAAAGGGGGGGGGGGGTTTTAGGGGGGGGGGGGGCAAAAGGGATTAGGGTGGGGGGGGGCGGGGGAAGGGGGGGGGGGATTGGGGGGTAAAAAGGGAGGGGGGGGGGTTTTTTGGGGTGGGGGGGGGGAAGGGGGGGGGGTAAGGGGGGGGGGGTAATAGGGGGGGGGGGGGGGGTTTGGGGGGGGGAATTTTAGGGGGGAATACAGGGGGCGGTTTTGGTTCAAATGGTTTGGGGGGGTAAAGGGGGGAAATAAGGGGGTAGGGCAAGGTAAATAAAAAAATAAAAAAGGACTCCCTGGGGTCCCCCTTGGGGGTGGGTCTTTTTTTTGGAAGGGGGGAGGGGTGTCATAGGGTGGAGGGGGGGAATACAAAACCATATTTCCTTTAAAACCCTTTCCTAAAACCTCCATTTCCCCCCCCCCCTTTCCTCTGGGGCAGGGGGGTTCGGGGGCCTGGGAAGGGGGGGTTTTTAATGGGGGGTTGGGGGGATTAAGGGGTAGGGGGGCAGGGGGGGGTGGGGGGTTCAAAAACCCCCTCCCTGAAATTGGGAAAGAAATTGAAACCCCTGCCCAAAAGGGGCCTGCACCCGGGGCAAAAAGAAAAGGCCCTTTAAAGGGCCCAAAGGCCATAAAAAAAAGCCATTTTTTTCAAAAAACCGGTTTTTCTTAATTTATAAAATTAAAAATGCTTATGTTATTTTTTTTGGTTTTTTTTATTTTTTCCCTTTTTTCTTTTTTTTTTTTTTCCCAAATTCTTTTTTTATTTTTTTTCCCCTTTTTTTCTCATTTCCTTTTTTTTCTTTTTTTTCTTTTTTATTTTTTTGTTTTTTTTTTTTCTTTTTATTTCTTTTCCCTTTTTTTTTTTTCCTCTCCCCTTTTTTTTCCCCTTACCTTTAATTAAATAAGAAAAACGGTTTCAAAAGGTCCCCTTTAAAAAAATTTTTTTTCCAAATTTACATTAAATAAACGGGAATGTTTTTTGGAAAAGTTCAGTTTGGGGTTTCATTCCCCCTTTTGGGGGTTTATTCCCAGCACTTTAAAGGTAAAATGTTTGGAAAAACCCTTTTGCAAAAGGTTTTTCCCCTTTTAAAACCAAAAAGTTGGGGGGAAAGGCCCCCCCTTTTCCATTTTTTGGGCGGGGGAAAAATTTTTTTTAATTTTTTTTTTTTTTTTTTTTTTTTTTTTTTTTAAATTTCCTTTTTTTTAAACTTTTTTTTTTTTTTTTTTCTTTTTTGGGGAAAGGATTGAAATTACAAATTTTAAAAAAAAAATTGTTTTTTCCCCTTTATTAAAAAAAGGGAAAAGGCAAAAAAAAAATTTTTTTCCCTTTAAATATTTTTTTTAACCCCCTTTTTAAAGGGAAAGAATTAATTTTGGGTTTTTTCCCCCCTTACTTCCCCTTTACCTTTTAGTTGTTTGGGGGGTAAACCATGGCTTGAAAAAACCTTTCCCCGGGGGCCTTTTCCCCTTTGGGGTTAAAACCTTTTGAATTTTTGGGGGTCCCCCTTTTTTTCTTAACCCTTTTTTAAAAATTTTTTTTAAATTTGGGGGTTTTAAGGGCTTTTTTTTTTTTTTTTAGGCCCCAAAGGGTTTTTTTTCCCAAAATTTCTAATTTCGCCCCCAAAGAAAGGGGTTTTTCCCCAAACCCAAAAACCTTCCCCAAAAAAAATCGCCCCCCAAAACGTAATTTTGCGGCCCCAGCAAAAAAAAAAAACCGGGGCCCCCCCCAGTGGATTTTCAAGTTTTTCATTAATTTTCTCCCTTTTCTCCCTAATGGATGTCCCTTTCCATCCGGGGCCCAACTGATTCCCCCTTGTTTGACTTGAATAATTTGGGCCTTTCAAAGGGTTTTTTAATGTTTCCTTTTATTTAAAATAAATTTTTTTGGGGGATTTAAAAAACTTTCCCCAAAAATTAAAAACTTCAAATTTTTTAAAAACTTACCTAAACCCCGGGCACCTTTGAAAAAATTTTAAAAATTTTCACCCCAAATTTTAAACAAACCCAAAAAAAAAAAAACCCTAACCCGAAAAAATTTAAATTTTTCTAAACCCCCCAAAAAATATAACCCCAATTCTTTTACCAAAACCCAAAATTAAACCCCCCCTCCAATATCGGGGGGTTTCCCCAAACAAAAGCCCCCCCATAAACCCTTGGGGGCCCGAAAAAAGCCAAAAAACCAACAAAAAACCCCCCCCGGGGAACCCGACGGGAAACATTAAAAGTATTTCAGTTTGGTTAATTCATAAAATTTTTTCCCCTTTCCCAGGGTAAAATAAATTAACCAAAACCAACGCCCGTGGGAAAAGAACCTGCCAAACAAGATGAAAAACCTTTTGGGGGGAAGAGGAAGGAAAAAAAAAGGGGGGCTCCCCCCCCCCAAAGCTTTTTTTTTTTCAATGGTTAATAAAATCATTGGAATTTTACGTTCTGAAATTAGGGAACAAAAATTAAATTTTCCCCAAGAAACTTTTTCTCCCGCTTTTTTTTTTTAAAAGGTTTTTGAAAAAATTTTTTAAAAAAAAAAAGAAAAACAAAAATTTTTTATTCCCTCCGGGACCCCCAAAATTGGTTTAAAAAGGGGACCCCCCTTCCCTTTTTCCCCCCCTTAAAAACCCCTTGGGGGGTTGAAATTACACAAAGGACACCCCTTTTGGGGTGTTAAAGGGGGTTTTCCCCCCATTGAAAATCAAAAAAAACCCGCCCCGGAAAAGTAGAGAGGGGACCACCAGACCACAGACCCTGAAATAAGGGATCGGGGTGAAATGTTAAAACCGGAAAATAACCCAATCTACAACTTGTGGATTCGGAATAAAAAAAGGGACAAACCCCCCTTTTCCCCCCCCACACGGGCCTTGAAGTTTTCTTTAAAATTTTTCTCTGCCCATAAAAAATAAAGCAGGAATTTTACTCAATTTTTAATCCCCACAAAAACAAAAAAAAGGCAAAATTTTTAAAACAAAAAAACAAAAAAAAATATTTCCCACCTTTCCCTTTTTTAAAAAATTTTTTTTACTGGCCAAAGCCTCCTGTAATCTTAAAGATAAAAGCTTTCCCCCCCCCCCCCGTGAAAGGGCCGGCCCCCCCCAGCTCTTTCCTTGTAAAGGTCTTTTTAATTAATTTTTTAAAAAGTAACAAAGGGGCAAAGAAAGGGAAGGCGTAAGCCCTAAAGGGCTGAAAATTTTTTGGTAATGAAAAAATTTAAAAAAGTGGTTTAAATTTAACCCCTTTTTGGAAGGGTTTCCCCCCCGCCCCAAAAATTTTACACCCCTTTGGCAAAAACCCCCTTTAAAAGGTCTTGCAAAAACAACCCACTTTGAAAATTTGTGTCCAAAATAACAGGCCCTTAACCTTTTCCTAATGTCCCCTCTTGTTTGGGCTTCCCATCGCTCCTCAGGTCACATAGCTAAAAGCCCGGGTTTGATCTCCCCTTTAATAGGCTGCCAGCACGGGTTTTGCAAAAAGTACAAAACCCTTTCAATCCCCTTGGGCCCTGCCACCGGGTTTTCTATACAAACAGACCTTTTTTAAAATCTCTTCCTTAAATGGGTTTGCCACCCCCGGGTTTGCTAAAGCAAACAGACCTTTTTTAAATCTCTCCTGAAGGATTTTGCCACGCGGTTGCTAAAAGCCCCAACCGGGGCTTCCCTTTTTGCGGGCCAAGTAGAACCCCAAAAAAACCCCCCCTTAATTTTAAAAAAATAAAAACCAAAATGCAAACGGGACGGGGGGGTAGGATAATAAATGTGTGGAAAACCCCCTTTTAAAAAAACCCCTTTCCAAACCGAGCCCTATCTTTTTTTTGTTCATGTTTTTTTTTCCCCTCCCCCCCCCTTCTAAATACCCAAATAATTTTCCTGTAATTTTTCACCCCATATAGACAAATGAGGGGTTTTTATTTTGCGGGAAAAGATGATTTTTCAAAAGGTTTTTTTTCCCACTGAAACCATAAAATTTATTTTGGGGAAACGAGCAAAAAAAATTTTAATTGGGTCAAAATGTGAAAAATTAAAAAGTACTTTCCCGGGTTTTACCGGGGGGTTTTTTTTTAAAAGCGTTAAATCCAAGTGTAATTGATGAAAATTATTGAATTTTTCACAGGTTGAAACGAACCCGGCAAAAAACCAAAACATGTATTTTTTTTTATTTTGTTTTAAAAACATAAAAAAAAAAAATTTTCCCCACTTTTTTAAAATTTTTTTGCCCATGGGCCATTTTTTCTGTGACCAATAACTTTTTTTTGTACAAAAAATCAATAACCAGATTTGAGGGGGGGTATTTGAGGACGAATTTGGTTTTTTTTTAAATTAGTATCAGTTTGTAAAAATTTTGCAATTTTTTAAAAAAAATTTTTTTTATCTTTTTTTAAAATTCAAATTTTTCCGGGGGAGGGGTGAAATGAAAAAAAAAAAAAAAACCCCTTTTTTGGGGGGGTTTGAATTTTTTTTTCCCTTCACAGTGTTCATTTGTACGGGAAAAAATTTAAAAATTTTTTAAATTTAGTTCGGATTTTTTTTGGATGTGGGTGAAAAACCAAAATTGTCACTTAAATGATTTTTTTTTTTTTTTTTTTTAAAAAAGGCAAAAGGGGGTTATTTAAAACCTAATAAAAAAAGGTTATTTTTTATACTTTGAAAAAAATGTATTTTTTTTTTTTTTACTTTTAACATTTCTCCCAAAAGGGGGGTTTAAACCACTAAAGGGTTTTGAAAATGGGTTTTTAACAGCCTAATACAAAAAAACCCATCCCAATAGGTTTACACATTTTGGCAGTTTTAGATCAGAGTGAGGAACGGTGCGCGGTGCTATTGCTCATTGACTTAGACGACCACCCCCGGAAATAAAAAAAAAAAAAAAGGTTTTTAAACAGGGGGGGAATTTGGACCCGGGCTCCGTTTCTTGCTGTTTTGGCTGGTGCAGCCCCCAAAATATTCCCAATAAAAAACTAAAAAACTGCCCCCCCTTGAAAAAGGGGGCCCATTCAAAACCAAATCTCCCCCAACATTTCCAAAGGGGCTGATATAGTGACGAGTGGGTGCACAATAGGTGATGCACAATGATGGTGGTGGTGGTAGTAGTCCCCTGGGAAACAAAATGGATACTTCTTTCTAGTGTGGTTTTTGGAACCCCTTTTGAGAGGGGTTTTTTTTTTTTTAACCCTTCAGGGTTTTGTTTTTTTACTTTATCAGCTAGCCCCAAAAAATGTTGCTGTATTTTTTTGCAAAGAAGGTACACTCAAACTACACATTGAGCAACACACCTAACCCCCAAAGGCCCCAAACTTTTGCTATTTTACCCTGCAAGAAGTGAATAAAGGGTAGCCCTTTTACGATTGGGATATTTTGGGGGGTTCTGGGCCCCTTATTGTGTTTTTGTAGCCTAATTTTTTTTTTTTTTTTTTTTTAAAAAAGAAAACCCAAACCCCTTTGTTTTCACCTTGTCCAGTTTTAAAGGGGAAATTGTCATCAAAAAATGGTTTTTGTTTAATCCCATTTTTATGTTAAACTTTTTTTTTAAGGAATTTTTTTTATTTTTTTTTTTTTTTTCAAATCACTTTCAAATTTTTTTTAGAAAATTCTTAAGCCCTTTGCAGTTTTCATTTTTTGGCCACTACCCCTTGTTTGCACGCTTTAACAGCAGCCCGGGGAAGAGATGCTTTAAAAAAAGTAGCTTAAAAAACTTAGGAGCCTTAAATTTGACCCCCATCCCCCCACTTCTATGGACCTTTTTTCCCTAGCATGCCCCTTTGACCTGGGAAAAAAGTCAGGTCCCAGGGGGTGAAGGGTTTAACTGTGACATCTACCCTTTTTTACGGGGTGGATCCGTGTTAATCTATTCACACTTGGGTGTCTCCTTCATTTTGGGACCCCTTTTTGGGTTGGCGAAAATGAGCAAAAAACCCGGGAATCTTTCTTTTTAAAAAAAAAGGGCGGGAAGGGTGTTCAGACTTTAAAGGGTTTTAATTGGGCCAAAGGGGAAAACCACAGGACTTAAGAATTTTTAAAAAAAATATTGAAAGGAAATGAAAAAATTTAAAAAAAAAAATAAAACCCAAAACTTTTTTAAAAAGGGGGTTTTTGAACAAAAAAAAGGATTTAAAAACAAGGGAGCCCTTTTTTGATGACACATTCCCTTTAAAAAAGTCATGGGGGGATGGCTAAATACATACAGGGGAAAATTAATAAAAACCCCTTATTTTATAGCGCCAAACATTTTCTGAAAGGCACTTTCCCAAATTTACTGGGTATATGTACAGTTTATTTTAAAATTAAAAAGTACTTAGAGATGAACATGAGGTGGTGGGGGGTGCTCACAAGAGCCTTAAAAACAAATTAGGGTTTGAAATGGGTTTGAAAACAAGGGTGAAATTTGTTGGGTTTTCCCCAAAGGTCCAGCAAATTTTTCAAAAAATTAGGGGGTGGTTTACAAAAAGGGTTTTTGGGGAAAAACCCTTTGCCACCCGACAGAACATCTATATACAATAATTCCCTGTGATTTTCCCAAAGTGTAGGGAAGTGACTTTTTTGGAAAGCAGGTGGGGGTTGGGAAATTAATTTTGGTAGGGGCCAGACGGGAGAAGTTTGTGTTCCCCAGGTCCCCCCTTTAAAACAAAATAAAGGGTTTGGGTAAAATGTCCCTAAATCATAGGGGTTGCATTTTTCCAGAGTGTGGTGCAGCAGGGTTTTGAAATTTTGGGGAGAGGGGCTTTGGGGGGTTTTTGGAAAATGATTTGAGAAAAAACCATATGCGGGCCGGGCAAGGAAGGACCCGCGGGGGTTTCGGGTGGTAGCCCCAAGAGACGAGGGGGAAAAAGTAGGAGGGGTGCGGGCATTTTGGAGAGACCCGGGGCCCGGGTGGAAAGACAGGGGACAGGGAGGGATGTGGGTTGGGGGTTTTGCAGAGCAGGGGGAAGCTTTATGGTGTGGAAAAAAAAAAGGTGCCTGTTTTTTTTTTTTTTTTTTTTTTTTTTTTTCCGCTTTTTTTTTCCTAAAATTTTCCTAAATGGCAAAATGAGGGTTGCGAAAATCCTGTTTGATACAGAAGAAGTTTTTTCCCTTTTCCCCAAAATTGAAAAGCCCATGAGTGAGTTAGGGGAAACCGGGGTTTAAATAAACCCCAATGTCTTTTTTTAAAAAGATGAATTTTTTTTCCTTTGCCATACCCCATGTTTCGGGTAACCTGGGGGTCCTGGGGGCCCAGCTAGTCCCCCCCTCCAATCCCATAAAGAACATTTTAAGGGTTTAATTGGGGCCTTTTTCTACACAAATTTTGCCCTGTTTTAAATTTTGGCCGTTATTAAAATTTTCCCACTTCGGGATGTGCCCAAAAAAAAAAAACTTTTTTTTCCCAGTTACAGGACAAAACGGAATAAAAAAACACAAAAACATTGGGAAAGGGGGGCCAATTTTAAAATAGAAAGCCCCCCAGAAACCCTTTTTTGGTTATAAATAGGATTAAAACTGACTTTTTCATAAAAAATGTTCACCAAAAAACAGTTGTTGCAAAGTGCATTTTTGTTTTTTTGTGCTTGTTGCTTACATTGATAGTGTATCTGTCAGACAGCGCCATCTAGTGTTATGATAATATATTACATTTTATTTGAGTGTGAAGAATCTAAGTTACCATCAAAATGATTCAACCCCTGTTGAGAATCAGGTTATGTTCACACGACTGATGTAGGCTCTGTTTTTGGTGCTATTTTAGCGTGTTTTCCACCTCCAAAAACAGCATAAAAATTTACTAGAAAACACCCTCCATTAATTTTCATTGAATCCTATTAAAACAGCTGCTTATCTACCTGCGGGGTGAAGAGATCTATCTACCTATAGAATGCCTATATCTATCTATAGGGGGCTGTTTAACTTCTGGGGGAAAATCCCAAAAAAAGGGGCTATATTTACCTATCTACAGGGTATATCTATCCAGAAGGGGCTGTTTACACCTTCACTGGGGACAATATTTACCTACAAAGGGGTTATTACCTATCTAAGGGTGCATACTACTTTTCCTACTTGTGGGCTATTCTAAGGGGTATATACCTACCCCCAGGACATATGCCTCTTAAGGGGGATATCTGCCCCATTGGATTATAAATACCAACTTATAGATAACCCATGACTGGGGTCTATATACCTACCTACAGGGTGCCTATATAACTACAGGGGTCCTAATAACTACTTTTTAGGAGGGAGGGCTATATAATTACCTATATCTATTTACTGAGGGGCCTGGATACCTACCTATTGAGGGACATATAAATCTGCCTAACAAGGGCTATACACCTACCTTATTGATGACCCTCTCCCTAAAAAAGGGTTTAAAAATACCGTCTTCAAATTTTTGGAAAAGGGGGCCATGTATTGCTTGGGGAATTTTAATACCTCCTTGAGGGGAAAACAAACCAGACAAAAATCTGATGCACAAATGAGAGCCCCATACCTGGTTGAGGGTACATAGATCGGGAGTTTGTACCGCGGTAGAAATTAGTAGGAAAGTGATGAGTCTTAAGACTTTTGTTTGGTAAATTCTATAGTAAAGCGTCGTGGTGGTGGTCTGGGCTGGATGGAGTCGAAAAAATGGTTAAGAGAATGACTCAGAAAAAAAGAGTGACTTATCAGAGAAGACATCTTCTGTGAGTCCCTGGATATAACTTTACTGTAATCACTTTTATATGTGTGTAAAACTGGTATCTACCACTGGTCACTGTATGGTGATAATATATGTCTGCAGGGTGCCTGTGTGCAACTGGTATCTACCACTATATGGTCTCTGTATGGCGGTAATATTGGTCACAGTATAATAGTTTATATTCAGTAATGGTATGGTCACTCTTACTTCTCCAGAAGGCGCGTGTTCTGACTCAAACATTAGGTTCTTTTAATTTCAACGGTTTCATTAATCATATACAAATTTCATCTAGGAAAACTATTAGTGGTCCGGAATCTACTTTTTTAGATAGGGACAAATGACATTTTAATAGAGGAGACTTCTATGGACTATGCAATTATGTGTAATTTTTTTAAATTTCTTTGTAAATGGACAAAGGATGGGGTGGATTGAATTTTTCTAATTTCTTTCTACTTTAAAATTTTTTAAATTTTTTTTTTTACTTTTCTAATCATTGTAACCCACAACTAGGGGGCACGATCGCATGCATACACTTCTGCATTATCTAAATAGCTTGTACGATGGTGGTGCTCCTATTTCCTGCCACAGGCATACCTATTTACTGGCATAATGGCATAAGTTTACGTCATGTGTCGGTAAGGGAGCAATGGAATTTTTTTCACAATAAAGTAATCAATAAACTTTCAGACCATGGATAGTGCTGGACCAGTATTCTCTTGAAAAACCTGGATTGTGTGTGTCTGTTATATTGCCTCTTCAGTTTACGTGTGGACTCATGGACATCCGAGACCTTTCCAGGGTTCTCATGTGCAGTGCATTAGTAGTTGGCACAGTGCGATGCGTTGCGTGGTTGACACGTGCCGCGGTGGTCAGTGGTTACACACAGTGCCGCATGGTGGTTCAGTGGTTGACACGGTGCCGCATGGTGGTTCAGTGGTTGACACCGTGCCGCATTGTGGTTCAGTGGCGGCCCCGGTGCCGCATGGTGGTTCAGTGGTTGACACGGTGCCGCATGGTGGTTCAGTGGTTGACACGGTGCCGCATGGTGGTTCAGTGGTTGACACGGTGCCGCATGGTGGTTCAGTGGTTGACACGGTGCCGCATGGTGGTTCAGTGGTTGACACGGTGCCGCATGGTGGTTCAGTGGTTGACACGGTGGCATGGTGGTTAAAGGGGTTTGACACGGGCCGCATAGGGGTTTCAGGGGTTGACAC
This sequence comes from Phyllomedusa bahiana, assembly GCA_025379985.1. Taxonomy (NCBI): domain Eukaryota; kingdom Metazoa; phylum Chordata; class Amphibia; order Anura; family Hylidae; genus Phyllomedusa; species Phyllomedusa bahiana. The sequence continues at coordinate 2,215 of JAODAL010080253.1, read as the reverse complement.
GGTGCCGCTTTGGTGGTTCAGGGGTTGACACGGTGCCGCATGGGGTTCAGGGGTTTGAACGGTCCCGCATGGGGTTCAGTGGTTGACACGGGCCCCCATGGGGGTTCAGGGTTACACGTGCCGCTGGGGTTCATGGTTCCCAGGGTCCCCGCATGGTGGTTCAGTGGTTGACAGGGTGCCCATGGGGGTTCAGGGGTTTTGACGGGGTTGGGCCGCAGGTGGTTCATGGTTGCCCGGGCCCCGCGGGGGTTCAGGGGTTAAAAGGGTGCCGCATGGGGGGTTTAAATGTTGCCTTACGGCTCTGGGGCCCGGGGTTCAACCCACGTGAACGCCAAGAGTTTGTATGGTTTCCTCATCTTTGGTTTCCTCAGGATACTCTGGTTTTCTCCACCCTCCGAGAAACAGAGAGGTTAATCTGGAATTCGGACAATGAGCCTCAATGGGGACAGGGAGCAATGTAACTAACAAAATCTGTACAGCGCTATGGTATAAAACAGCACTAAATAAGTGAACAAAAAAGATGCATTAATAGAGCATAACTGCAGGACTTGTCTTTGTTAGACCTTGCGGTTTAGAACATCTAATAGATTGTTTTCCAAATCTGTCAGTAAACCATTTAACATATTGTTAGTACACAAATCCTCAATAGCAGGTATGCCAGAAATGTTGGTAATGTTTTAATGAGATTCTTTTGAATCTGATTTTTCTCTTACAGGCGCCATGCAATATTTAACTTCATGCTTAGATAACATCTAAAATGCAGACCTTGTTAAAGGGAATGTGTCATCAAAAATGACTGATTGTTTAACTCACGTTTTTATGTTCAACACATTTTTTAAGAATTTTCCATATCACTTTCAATATTTTTTAATAATTCCTAAGTCCTGCAGTTTTCACTTTGGCCACTAAGCCTAATAATAGTCTGACATTTCCTGTTCTGTACAGAAAGATTCTCAGTTGTCTGCTCATTATCCGCACAAAGAGGGTCAAACTGAAAGGAGACACCAGTGTGAATAGATAACACAAGATCCACCAGTCACAAAAGGAGATAGTCACAGTTCACCCTTTCACCCTCCCTGCACGATGACTTCTTCCCAGGTCACAGAGCATGACTAGAAAACTCTCCTATTGAAGTGAATGGGACTGAGTCAGTTTTAAGGCTCCTATGTGCATGAAGCTACTGTAAAGCATCTCTCGAACTGCTGTTAAAGCAGTGCAAACAAGGCCTAGTGGCCAAAGTGAAAACTGCAAGACTTAAGAATTATTAAAAAAATATTGAAAGTGATATAAAAAATGTAAAAAAAAACCAAAATTCCTAAAAAATGTGTTTAACATAAAAATGGGACTTAAACAATTACTCATTTTTGATGACACGTTCCCTTTAAGCTGTGAACTTTTTTGAACCATGTGCCACTTCTAGTGATTAGTTAAAGGTTTTTTTTTTCCCGCTAAGTAAAATTAATGTGGAAAGTTTGCAAATTAAATAATAAACCTTTTCATCTTTTATCTATTAATAAAAATTCTGTACAATTTTTTTTTTTTTTAGTGTACAGCTCTTCTCCAGGGGATACAGGGGATACAACCAGAGACTAGAGCTCCTCAGGCCTGGCCACACATGCTCAGACATCACCTCTCCTCTCAGGCAGTCTCTTCACTGCTTAGTAATCACACACACTCACTGCTGAGCGAGTGCCCAACCCCATGTGCTGTCATTCCACCCCTGTTCTCTGTACTCCTTAGTAATTAGTGAAACTGTGCAGATAAATTATTTAAAAAAAAAACAAAAACAGGAATGGGCATTGAGATAAAATCCACGTTTATTTTTTTGGGGGGGTTTCTGCAGGGATTTGAACCTATAACCCCTATGCTGAAAGGCAGAAGTGCTAAACACTCAAGCCTGCTGGGTCGCATGATATACAGTTCAAATTATACACCCCCATTTGAACACACTGAAAGCTGAAGAGAGGACAAGACAACATAAAATGACTTCGTGGTAAACCCCTTTAAGGTGACACAAGTGGCATATGGAGTACTTTTAGTCTGAATATACATTTTTTGCACACATTTGTCATTTAACAAGGTCATCACGTGGCATGGTCTTCCAACAGTCTTAAAGGGGTTCAACCATGAAGGCATTTCATGCCCGGTTTGTTCTGCTTCAGCTTTGTGTGTTCAAACAAATTACATCCCTTTTTGACGGGGCCCATTTCACCCA
>JAODAL010080252.1:0-12309 GCA_025379985.1 Phyllomedusa bahiana | reverse complement strand
CTGGGGGGAACTGAATCTGCAATAGGAAGCAGCTTGGTGTGAAAAATCAACCGGGGAGCAATAATTAGAAAAGGAAGACATCAAGAGCACTGAAATCTCCCTATCTGGGGCTCCAAAGTTCTCCCCTTGGGGTCAAATGATCACAAAAACATGAGCCAAAACCCCCGAACCCACGGGGGACCTAGGAGTGACCTGCAGAGGCTGGGACCAACGAAACAAGGCTACCATCAATAAGCATTTACACCCTAGGACTGGGGGATCCTGCAGTCCCAGTGTCCCCCTGCTTAAGCCAGTACATGTCCGGGCCCCCGTTGAAGTTTGCTGGAGAGATTTGGATGACCCCAGAAGATTTTGGGGAAAAGAAGGCATTGGTCAGATGAACCAAAGAAGAATTTTTGGGTGAAACACAATGTGGTTTGGAGGGAGAGAAAGCTGAGTTGCATCGAAAGAACACCTACCTATGTGAAGCATGGGGGTGGCTAAAATGCGGACCCTAGCAGGAGAAGCAAAACAGGTCTGTAGTATAGGCCCTAAGGAGTGGGAGCCCACACAAAGGGTATCTGGGAATATTTTAGAAAAAGGGTTTAAATGGACACATTTTACAAAGTGATTGTTTTCGTAAGATTTTTAAACGAAAAAAAGCAGCGTCCTTTTTATGAGACAACCCTTTTTTAATTAAAAATTTACTATTTAAATCAATGGGGCCCCCTCGAAAAAAAAACCCCCTGAAAGCTTTGCGCACTGGATTTTGGCGCGGAAAAATCCTCGCTTTATGTGGAAAATACTGTTTAAATACTAATTTTTGGACAAGCGGTTTTAGGATTCAAAATCTGACAAGTATGTGAACGCAGCCTAAGGCTATGTCTACACTGCAGTGGACAAAACACGACCTGAAAACACAATACTAAAAACTTTTAAAAGAGTTTTTTGTTTTACTCCCGACAAGCTGCTGAAAAAATGGCAGTTTTTTGCTGCAATTTGCGTTTTTTGGTGTGTTTTTTGCTTGTCTTAAAGTCTATTTTTTGGTTGTAACTCCACCCTACAAAAAGAGAGGCAAAGCACGTTATTGCAATTATATGTAATCTTTCAGCCGGCCCTTTTATGAGTCAGGGGGGGACAGCGGAGTTTTCTTTAGATCTATGGAACAGCGTGGCGTTCTACATAGAGTTAGGGGAGACAGGGGACTTTAAAGAGTTATAGGAGCCCAGCGGGATTTCTTCATGAGTTATGGGGACAGGGGGAAAATTTCTTACTATAGGTCTATGGGAGACAGGGGGACGTTTTTACATAGAGTCTAGGGGACGGGGGTTCTTACTTGGCTTGGGGAAGGGGCTTTCTTTAAGGTTTAGGGGGGGAAAAGGGGGGGAGTCTCATAAACCATGGGGACGGGGATTCACAAGAGCTATGGGAGAAGGGGGAGGATTTTATAGGCTATTGGGGGGAAGGGGAACGTTCAAAAATTTGAATCTTGGGAACCACTTCTAAACTATAGGGTCTTGGGAGACAAGCGGGACTTTCTTATATAGAGTCTATGGGAGAAGGGGGACGTTCTTACTATGAGTCTAGGGAGACAGGGGCCTTTCTTACTATAGAGTCTAGGGGACCCCGGGATGTTTTTCTATAGGCTATGGAGCAGCGGGACTTTTACTATGGTCTATGGGAGACGGGGACGTTCTTACTATAGGTTATGGGAGACGGGGACTTTCTTACTATAGAGTTATGGGAGACAGCGGGCTTTTTACAAGAGCTATGGGAGACAGCGGGACGTTCTTACTATAGATCTAGGGGAGACAGCGGGACGTTCTTACTTTAGAGTTTTGGGGAACAGCGGGACTTTTTACTATAGGTTATGGGAGACAGGGGCGTTTTTTACTATAGAGGTCTATGGGAGCGGGGGGTGTTTTATTTTAGAGTTATGGGAGACGGGGGGACGTTCTTACTATGAGTCTATGGGAGACAGGGGAGTTTTACTATAAGTCTAGGGAGAAAGGGGTGTTCTTACTATAGAGTCTTGGGAACAGCGGGACGTTCTTACTATAGAGTTATTTCCCCGGAGTCTTTTGCAAAGGTCTTAACAACGACTTGAGCCTTAACAACCGGTTAAAAACCGAGGGAAGTCCGGGGAGTCTTTGCAACTTTATAACTGACTTGAGCTGGGGCCTTTAACAAACCCGGCTTAACGACTTAGCGACTTCACCGCAGAAAATTTTAATGTGTCCCCCGTGAAGGAAATAGGGTCCCCCAGAAAGTTATAGGCCCTCTAGTAGGTGGTTTAACTTTTATATTCCCAGTGGTGGGGTTTTTAGTTTTATGTCCCCAACAGGATATAGGCAGGTTATGGATCCCCGTAGGTATATGGCAGGTTTGGTCCCCAGTAGTATATAGGCAGGTTTACCCCCCCGAGGATATAGGCAGGTTTAGGTCCCCCAGCGGGGTATATGGGCAGGTTTAGGTCCCCGCAGGTATATAGCCGGGTTTTTAGGTCCCCCAGCGTTTTGCCAGGTTTGGGCCCCCAGAAGGTTTTGGCCCCCAGGTTATGGGTTTTCCCCCAGCGGTATATAGACGGGTTATGGGTTTTTTCCCCCCCAGCGGGGGTTTATATAAAACGGGTTTTATAGCCCCCCCCAAGCAGGTATATAGGCAGGTTTGGGTCCCCCCCAGCAGGTTTATACCCAGGTTTAGGTCCCCCAGGGTATATAGATGCTTATGGGCCCCCCAACAGCAGGTTTTTTGTTAGCTTATGGGCCCCGCTTTGTAAAATTTGGGAGTTTTTGGGGCCTCACGGGACATATGTGGTAGATTATAGCTCCCCTGCAGTTTTTAAAATAGTTAAAAGCCCCCCCCTGCACATTAACAATAGTTTGCCCCCCCCCCTTTGCACATAAACAAAAAATTAAAAACCCCCCTTCCCTCCCAAATTTTTCGTAAAATTAACAGCCCCCCCCTGCACTTATAAAAAATAGAAAAACCAGCCCCCCCCCTCACATAAAAAACAATAGTAACTGCCCCCCCCCCCCTGAACTTAAAACAGTGTTTACACCCCCCCCTCTTTCCAACAAAAATAAAAAATAGAAAACCCCCAGCCCCCCCTCCCATTAAAACCCCCCAAAAAAGATAATACCCCCCCCCCGAAAAATTATAACAATGGGATAATGGGGCCCCCTCCCTGAAACCTTTTAAAACGGGTAGAAAAACAGCCCCCCCCCTGCACATTAAAAATAGATAACAGCCCCCCCCCCTGCCCCAGTTTAAACAAGAGTTTCACCCCCCACCCTTTTCCCCTGCCCAACCCTTAAACAATAGATAACAGCCCCCTCCTGAAAAAACCCAGTAATTTAATAGCCCCCGGGAATGTTGGCGCAAATTTAAAAAATTTAATACCCTGACGCACTTCCCTTTTGACCCCCCGCTCCCCCCCGCTGTGCTGGCCGTTTGCCGGTTTTCCCCCGGGTCTTTTCCCGGGCCGGCGTGCCCCTTCCACCGGGCCCGCCCCGCGGGGCGGCGGGGAAATGACCCCACGCCGCTGGGGGGTGCACACCCTGTGCGGCCACGTTTACTCCGCGGGTCTCTCCCCTTCCGCGGGAAAAGCATCTAATGTTTGTGCGCCCGGGCCCGGACCCCCCAAACCCGCTGACCGTCGCCAAGGTCCTATAAGGTTAGGCCGATAGCTTTAGCGACGGGTGGGGCCCTTAGGACCAAACGATCGGCGGGGCGGGGGCGGCGTTTAGGCCCGGCGGCCCCGGGGACCAGAGTCTATGGGGGGGAAAGGGGACGTTTTTAAATATAGGGCTTTGGGAGACGCGGGGGCGTTGTTTTTTTTAAGTTAGGGGGAAGCGCGGGACTTTCCCTTACTATAGAGTCTAGGGGGAAAAACAGCGGGACGTTCTCAGGCTATGGGTGCCCCGGGGGGGTTTATTATGGGAGGGCTATGGGGGGGACACCCGGAGTTTTTTACTTATAGAGTCTAGGGGGAGCCCCAGGGGGGACGTTTTACTTTTAGAGTTTTGGGAGACAGCGGGACGTTCTTACTATAAAAGTCTATGGGGACAGGGGGGACGTTTTTCTTTTATAGGTCTATGGGAGCCCAGGGGGAATTTCCCTTACTATAGGGTCTAAGGGAAACAGCGGGACGTTTTTAAACTATAGAGTCTATGGGAGACGGGCGGATGTTCTTACTATAGGGGGTCTATGGGGGGACAGGGGGCGTTCTTACTATGGGAGTCAAAAGGGGAAAGACAGCGGGACGTTCTTACTATAAAAGGTTTTGGGGAGGGGGGCCGTGGGGGTTGGGGAACTTTTAGAGTCTAGGGGGAGACGGGGGAAAGTTTTACTTTTAGAGTTATGGGAGACAGCGGGACGTTCCCACTATAGAGTCTAGGGGGAAGGACAGGGGAAAACGTTCTTATTTAGGCTATGGGGGGACAGGGGCGTTTTACTTTAGGTCTATGGGGGGACAGGGGACGTTCTTACTATAAGTCTAGGGGAGACAGGGGACGGTTTCTTACTATAGAGTCTATGGGGACAGGGGGGACGTTCCTTTTACTATAGAAGTTCAAATGGGAGACGCGGGAATTTTAAAACTATAGAGTTTTTGGGGGAAACGGGGGACGTTCTTAAAATAGGGGTCTTGGGAGACGGGCGGGTGTTTTTTTACTATAGAGCTATGGGGCCCAGCGGGAGTTCTTATATAAAAGTTATGGGGACAGGGGCGTTCTTATATAGAGTTAGGGGAGCAGCGGGACGTTTTACTTGAGTCTATGGGAGACAGGGGGACTTTCTTCCCTTTTGGAGTCTATGGGAGACAGGGGACGTTCTTACTTTTGGTCATGGGAGACAGCGGGACGTTCTTACTATAGAGTTTTTGGGGAACAGGGGGAAGGTTTTTTTTACTTTTAGAGTCTATGGGAGACGCGGGCGTCCTTACTTTTTGAGTCTTGGGAGACAGGGGAAATATTTTTTACTATGGGAGTCTATGGGAGACGTGGGACGTTCCCACCATAGAGTCTAGGGGAGAGAAGCGGGATTTTTACTTAGGTTTTGGGGGACGGGGGGGGAAATTTTCTTATATGGGAGTCTAGGGGAGATAGTGGGACGTTCTTACTTGGATTTAAAAGGGAGACAGGGGTCCGTTCTTACTATAGAGTCTATGGGAGAAACCCGGGAAATTTTCCTTATATTGCCTAGGGGAGCCCGCGGGACATTTTTTACTTATAGAGTCTATGGGAGGCGGGGGCCGTTCTTATATTTTAGAGTCAAAGGGGGAAAAGGGGGGAGGGGAGTCCTTATATAGGCCCTATGGGAGCCAGCGGGATATTTTTTATATAGAGTCTAGGGGGAGACAGGGGGACGTTCTCCCCTTTGAGTCTATGGGAGACGCGGGACTTTCCCTTTACTATGAGTCTAGGGGAGACGCCGGACTTTTCTTACTTTTAAGTCTATGGGGAGAGAGCGGGACGTTTTACTATAGGGGTTCTATGGGAGACAGGGGGGAACTTTTTCCTTTTTAAAGGGTTTCTATTGGGGGAAAGCGGGACGTTCTTACTATAGAGTCTAGGGGAGACTGGGGACGTTTTACTATGGTTTAAATGGGAGACAGGGGGACGCTTTACTATAGAGTTATGGGAGACGGGCGGGGACGGCCCTTACTATAGGGGTCTGGGGGAGCAGGGGGAAAGTTCTTACTTAGAGTCTTTGGGAAGACAGCGGGACGTTTTACTATAGGTCTTTGGGGGACGGGGGCCCGGTTTCTTACTATAGGTTTAGGGGAAAACAGAAGGACGTTCTTACTTTAGATTTCCTATGGGGGGACAGCGGGACGTTTTACATTGGGAGTCTTTGGGAAAAACAGGGGGGCGGTTCTTACTATAAAAGTTAGGGGGAAGCCGGCGGGAGGGTTCTTCCCTTTGAGTCTAGGGGAAGGGAGGGAGGGGGAGTTCGTACTATAGGGGCCCTATGGGAGGACGGGCGGGAGTTCTCACTATAGGGGTCTATGGGGACGGGGGACTTTTTTTCCTATTGAGTCTATGGGGGACAGCGGGACGTTCTTCTATGAGTTATGGGAGACAGCGGGATTTCCCTTTACTTTTAGGTCTATGGGAACGCGGGATGTTTTTAATTATGGGAGTTAGGGGGGGGACAGGGGGAGTTCTTTCAAATAGGTCTATGGGGGAGACGGGGGTTTTTTTTTTCTTACTATAGAGCCCCTATGGGGGGACAGCGGGCGTTTTTACTATAGAGTCTAGGGGAGACAGCGGGACTTTTCTTATTTTAGGGTCTAGGGGAGACAGGGGGACGTTTTTAAATTTATAGGTCTTTTGGGAAAACAGCGGGAGTTCTTACTATAGATTTCTAGGGGAGCCCAGGGGGGAAGTTTTTCTTAGAGTTAGGGGAGACAGGGGACGTTTTTTACTATAGTGTCTAGGGGAAAGCAGCGGGACGTTCTTACTATAGAGTCTAGGGGGAGACACCCGGGATGTTCTTATTATAGAGCCCTAGGGGAGAAAAGCAGGCGTTCTTACTATAGAGTCTATGGGGACACCCGGTACGTTTTACTATAGAGTTAGGGGAGAACCCGGGCGTTCTTATTTAGGGGTCTATGGGAGAAAGGGGGACATTGCTTACTATAGGCCCTATGGGAAAAGCAGCGGGACATTTTTCCCCTATAGATTTCTATGGGGACAGCGGGCCCTTTCCCTTACTATAGAGTTTTTTGGGGGAGACAGCGGGACGTTCTTACTATGGGAGTCTATGGGAGACGGGGGGACGTTTTTTACTATCCCAGTCAAAGGGAGCCCAGGGGACGTTTTAAATATAGAGTCAAAAGGGGAGCGCGGGACGTTTTTTACTTTTTGGTCAAAATGGGGCAGCGGGACTTTTCTTACTATAGGGGTTATGGGGACAGGGGGACGTTCTTACAAATTGGTCTATGGGGACAGGGGAGTTCTTACTATGAGTCTAGGGGGAGACAGCGGGCGTTTTTTTTTACTTTAGAGTCTTGGGGGGACAGGGGGACGTTTTTTACATAGATCTATGGGGGGGGACAGCGGGGGCTTTTTAAACTATAGAGTCTATGGGGGGACAGGGGGGTTTTCCCTTACTATAGGTCTATGGGAGACAGGGGGGTGTTTTATTATAGATTTCTATGGGAGCCCGGGGGGACGTTCTTATTAGAGTTATGGGAGACAGCGGGACTTTTCTTATTTTTTGAGTCTTGGGAGACAGGGGGAAACTTTTTACTATAGAGTTAGGGGAAAAGGGGGGCGTTCTTACTTTAGAGTCTATGGGAGACAGCGGGAGGGTTCTTAATATAGGGGTCTCGGGAGACGGGGGGACGTTCTTACTATAGGGGTTTTGGGAAAAGGAACGCGGGAAACTTTTCCCAAAATTAGAGTTTTGGGGAGACGGCGGGAGTTCTTTACTATGGGAGTCTATGGGAGAAAAGGGGAGTTTTACTTTTAGAGCTAGGGGAGACAGGGGGGACTTTTCTTATATAGAGTCTATGGGGGGACAGGGGGAAAGTCCTTACTATAGAGTCAAATGGGGGGAAAACCCACAACGTTCTTACTTTTAAAAATCTAGGGGAAAACAGAAAAAAAAGGGGGTTTTTTATAGAGTCTATGGGAGAAGGGGAGTTTTTTACTTTAGGGGTTTAGGGGAGACAGGGGGTTATTTTTATTTTGGGAAGTCTATGGGGAGACGGGGACGTTTTTAACCTGAGTCTTTTGGGGGGACGGGGGACGTTTTTTTCTATAGAGTTATGGGAGGGGGGGGCGGGACGTTTTTACTTTTAAGGTTTTATGGGAGAAAGCGGACGTTTTTTACTATAGAGTTATGGGAGAGGGGCGGGGGGTTTTACTTTTTGAGTTTATGGGAGACAGGGGGGAGGGTTTTATTATGAGTCTATGGGAGAAAGGGGCCGTTTTACTTTTGGGGAGTCTATTGGAGGAAAAAGGGGGGACTTTCTTACTATAGAAGTCTAGGGAGCCAGGGGGAAACGTTCTTACTATAGAGTCTAGGGGAGCCACGGGACGTTCTTATATAGAGTCTAGGGGGAACAGGGGGGGGGAAATTTTCTCCTATAAGAGTCTATGGGGGGACGGGGGACGTTTTTAAATTATAGGTCTATGGGAGATAGGGGGGACTTTTTTAACTATAGGGGTCTATGGGGGGGACAGCGGGACGTTCTTACTATAAGTCTATGGAGGAACCCGGGGAAGGTTCCTTTTCTAAAAGGGGTCTATGGGAGACGGGGGAAACCTTTTCTTACTATGGTCTAGGGGAGACAGGGGGGAGCGCCCTTTTTTACTATGGGAAGTTTTTGGGAGGACGGGGCGCGTTCTTCTATAGGTCTAGGGGGGAAACGGGCTTTCCCAACCATAGAGTCTAGGGGAGACAGGGGGGAAGTTCTTATTTAAAAGGGGTTTTAATGGGGGGACGGGCGGGCTTTTCTTCCCAAATAAGCCCTTTGGGCCCCTTAGAGCGGGAATTTTACTATAGAGTCTATGGGGGCTGTGGGACGTCCTTACTATTTTTTCCCTAGGGGAAAAAAACCCGGGGAACGTTCTTACATAGAGTCTATGGGAGACCGCGGGACGTTTTTTTTCTATAGAGTCTATGGGGACAGGGGGCGTTTTTTACTTTTAGAGCCCTATTGCGAGGAAAGCGGGCCTTTTTTAAATATAGAGTCTATGGGAGACAGGGGACGCTCTTTCTAAAAGGCCCTAGGGGGAGACAGGGGACATTTTACTATAGGGTCTATGGGAGACGGGGACGTTCTTAATAGGGGCTATGGGGGAGGGGGGGGGACGTTCTTACTTTTAGAGTCTATGGGAAAAGGGCCGGGACGTTTTTTACTATAGAGTCTATGGGGGGGAAAGCGGGAAGTTTTACTTATAAAAGTTATGGGGACAGGGGATTTTACTATAGAGTTAGGGGAGACGGGGGGCGTTCTTACTTTTAAGAGTTTTATGGGGGGACGGGGGGTTTTCCTTACTATAGAGTCTTGGGGGACGCGGGATTTATTATTTATAGAGTCAAAGGGAAAGACAGGGGGGAAGTTCTTATTTACGCCCTATGGGAGACAGCGGGCTTTTTTCTATGGGTTTTATTGGGGGGGAAAGCGGGACGTTTTTTACTATAGAGTCTAGGGGGAGCCCGCGGGCGTTTACTATACAGTTATGGGAGAAAGGGGGAAGTTTTAAATAGAGTCTGGGGGAAAGACGCGGGACGCCCTTTCATTTATGGGAGTTATGGGGGGACACCCGGGGAAATTTTTATATAGGGGTCTAGGGGAGACAGGGGGGACGTTCTTACTAAGAGTCTATGGGGGGACAGCGGGAGGGTTTCTTACTATAGAGTTTATGGGGGACAGGGGGGAAGGGTTTCCTTTCCCTATCAGGTCTAGGGGAGACAGCGGGAGTTCTTACATAGAGTCTATGGGAGCCGCGGGACGTTCTTATTTTTAGAGTCTTTTGGGGGAGACGGGCCGGGCGTTTTTTTATTATAGAGTCTATGGGTAAACAGCGGGACGGGTTCTTTACTTTTGGGAAGTTATGGGGGGGACAGCGGGAGGGTCTTACTAAGAGTCTATGGGGAAAAGGGGGACATTCTTACTAAAGGTCTTTGGGAAGACAGCGGGCCCATTCTTACTATAAAAGTCTATGGGGGGACAGCGGGGTTCCAAATTTACTATGGGATTTCATGGGAGACAGCGGGCGTTCTTTCTATGGGGTTTTGGGAGCCCAAAAACGGGACGTTCTTTTTATAGAGTCTATGCGGGGAAGCGGGACTTTCCCTTACTATAGAGTTTTAGGGGAAAGGGAGGGACGTTTTTAAATTTAGGGGTTCTATGGGGGGGGGGGACGTTCTTACTTTGGGTTTTCTTTTGGGAAAAGGGCGGGGGACGTTCTTACTATGGCCCTATGGGAGACAGGGGGGACTTTTCTTATATTAGAGTTTTGGATGGAGACAGGGGCCCTTTCCCTTTACTATAGAGTCTATGGGAGACAACGGGGACTTTTCTTATTATGGATTTCTATGGGAACGGGCGGGACGTTCTTTTATAGAGTCAAAGGGAGACAGCGGGCCCCGTTTTTATTATAGAGTCTAGGGGAGGACGCGGGCGTTTTATTTATAAAAAGTCTAGGGGAAAACAGCAGGACGTTCTTAATATAGGTCTATGGGAGACAGGGGGACGTTTTTATACAGGGGTCTATGGGGGGACGCGGGCCCGTTTCTTACTATAGATTTATGGAGAAGCGGGAGTTCTTACTTTTTGAGTCTAGGGGAGAAACGGGACGTTCCATATAGGGTCTATGGGAGACGCGGGGACGTTCTAAACTATGGGAGTCTTTTGGGGAGACAGGGGGACGTTTTTTACTTTTGAGTCTAGGGGAGACAGGGGGACGTTCTATTTTTGGGATTCTATGGGGGGAAGCGGGACTTCTCACTATAGAGTCTATGGGGGGCGGGGACGTTTCTTACAAATAGGGGTTCTAGGGGGAGACAGCGGGCTTTTCTTATTAAAAGAGTCTATGGGTGACGGGGGGCGTTCTTACTTTTGAGTCTATGGGGACAGAAAGGGGGACGTTTTTATTATAGGGGTCTATGGGGGGGACAGCGGGGTTTTTAAATTTTTGAGTTTTTGGGGAGAAAGCGGGCCGTTTTTAAATAAAAGAGTCTTTGGGAAGCGGGAGTTCTTACTATAAAAGTCTAGGGGAGCGGGCGGGACGTTCTTTTTATAGAGTTTGGGAGACAGCGGGGTTTTTTCTTTTGGAGTTATGGAGACAGGGGACGTTTTTACTTTTAGGTCTTTTGGGGGACGCGGGACGTTCATATTTAGGTCTATGGGAGAAAAGGGGGACGTTTTTCTTTGAGTTATGGGAGACAGGGGGAGGGTTTTACTTTAGGTCTATGGGGGGGAGCGGGAGTTTTTACTATAGAGTCTATGGGAGACAGCGGGACGTTCTTATTTAAGAGTTATGGGGGGACACCCGGGACGTTCTTAATTTTAGATTTCTATGGGGGGACAGCGGGACGTTCTTACTATAGAGTCTATGGGGGGAAGGGCGGGACGTTTTAACTATATTTTCTATGGGAGACAGCGGGGGGTTCTAAATATAGAGTCTAGGGGAAAGACGCGGGTTTGTTCTTTTTTTTGGTCTTTTGGGGGGGGCCCAGGGGGAAGCCCCCTTTTACAAAGAGTCTTTGGGAGCCCAGGGGGCCCCGTTTTTATTAAAAGGGCCTATGGGGGGACAGGGGGAAAGTTCTTACTATGAGTCTATGGAAAACAGCGGGCCTTCAAAATATAGGTCTAGGGGGAGACAGCGGGCGTTCTTACTATGGTTAGGGGGGGACAGCGGGACTTTTTTTCTTTTCGAGTCTATGGGAGACAGGGGACGTTTTATTATAGAGTCTAGGGGGAGAAGTGGGCCCGCCCTTTAAATATAGTTTTAGGGAGCCAGGGGCGTTCTTACTATAGATTTCTATGGGGAGAAAGCGGGAGGGTTTTTATTATAGGTTATGGGAACCCTTTTACGGCATTTTTCCTGCTTGGGGGACAGAGCCAAAAAGGTGAATGGAAAATTTATAGGCCATTCAATGCTCCATGGGAAAATTCATTTTTTGGCTTTAAAAACTTGTAGAGTAGAGACGGGTTGGGAATTGGGTTCCCCCTTACAGTCAGACCTGACCCCTAAAGAGTTACTGTAGTAACACTGTTCCCTATAACTTATTTGCACACAAAAAAGCTACCTAGGACCCTTATTGCTTTGCCTGAGCAGCGGGAAGAGGCTCCATAAGTAGTCGTGGAGGGAAGCTTTGGAAAGCACTGGCCCTTTAAGAGGCCCTTTCCTTCCCCACATTGTGCAGCAGAGGGCGACAAAGAGCAAAAAAGTAAGCTCCTCCCAGAGTAAAGAGATTATAAAACTGTGTTCATTCTGAGGCATGATGGGACAGAAATTCAGAGTGAAATAATAGAATTTTGAAAAAAAGATTTTTGATAATAAATATAGGTATTAAATATAGGAAGATGTACTGAAAGCACTGGCCCACAAATTTCAAAGTGCGGTTTAAAGGACTCCCCCTTAAAAATTTCCCCAACAATCTTTTCGGTCGACAACCTGTGCCCAAAAGGAAAAAAGGATTCCTTGAAAAAAAAAAAGCCTAAAAAACTTTAATGACTTTTGGGCACCCAAGGGCCGTGCCCTGGGCGAAGGAAACATGTATCCTACCTGCGCCTGTCACATTGACATCAGAAGCAGCATCGTCTTCCTTCCCTTCATGAATTGATAATGCGGTCAGCAGGACGCG
>JAODAL010080251.1:0-12310 GCA_025379985.1 Phyllomedusa bahiana | reverse complement strand
ATCACCAGTGTATCAAATACTTATTTTCCCCCACCGTATGTAGGATCTTTGGGCGACATGTCACCAACGCCAGTTTTTTGGTCTATTTTGCACCAAAAACGCTTTTGACGCCATATTCTCAATGTAAATGAACTGTCGTACACCAAAACTAGGCGCATTATACGCCGGGCACGACACATTGTAATGCGCCTCAAAATGATGCGCTGTGCGCCATAACACAATGCGCCCATTGAGGCGCATTACATATACTAGTAATGATATGTTATGTGCCTCCATTGCGCAATGCACCTCGAGAGGCACATTACATATACTACCAATGATGATTTAGGCGCGTTAAGGTTATCTGACGCCAGATTTTTGAGAGGATTGTACTTTCTGGTGCTCTTTACACTGATTTAATGCTCCTAAAAACTGCCAATTTTCGGACATTTCGCCTTTTGTGTTATCTATACAACAATATTTGGTTTTGCACATCCCAAAAACTTTTTTGAAAAAAAATGAGCATAGGTGCACACTGGTGTGGCAGCAATATACATGCACATTCCAATATCTGCAGCACACTATTAGCTAAAAAACTTTGTGTTGTCTATATGAACACTTTGCTGGAAGAACATAAGTGATTGCAAACACCGGACCACAATGTTCTTTCCAGATATTTGAAGTAATATCGACTGCGGGTTACTCACTTCATTAAAATTAGCCCTTAAGTGTAGATGATAGGAAAATATCAATAGTCTCTGGCGTTCCGTAGTAAACATAGGTGTTCTCGGAGGAAAAAACATTAGAAATCTAGAATAGGATGACTGCGGTCCATATCCACGTGTCACCACAAAGCGGTGTCCGTAATATCATAGCATTATTAGCAATAGTTGAAGATCTGGTAAAAAGTACAACAGTGATAAAATACTTAAAGGAATATAAGAAGCCATCAGATAAAAGTACAAGGCCACAGGTTGCTTATTTTTCCAAAACAGCGCCCCCCTGCCTGTGGTCTTGTCTGGTATTACCTCGTAAATATATTGTAATAAGCTCAAGGGAAACATCCCTAAACAGCTGTCTGCAGATAAATATCTGGTTTGACTTTACTACCAGTCATATTACAAAGTTCAGTAATCAGATGTAACTGGAAAAACGCTACATCCTATAAGTGGAGCAGAGTCTTAGCTCTTTCCCCTCAATTGAATATATTTAGATTTCAGTGGTGTATACATTTCCACACATCTACATGGTGTCTCTCAAAAATTAATGAGGAACCTTAACCTCTCTGGGCTACCTCTACGACCCTTCACCCAGATAAATAGTTCTATTCTATGCACTGATGATGGGCATACACCCTGAAACAGTTGTCTGCAGATGTATGTATGGTTTGGCTTCACTCCTAGTCATATTGCAAGGCTCATTGAGTCGGATGTGACTTGAAGAACGTTATGTCCAATAGGTGGCGCTACAGAGTCCTAAGTATTTTCGCTTGTGCTCATTAGAATACATTAAAGTTTCAGTGGAGCAACCGTGGCACAAAAGCCTCCACAAACCCTACGGGTTTCCCTTTTCCCCAAATGGGGGAAAGTTTTTCCTTTTTGGGTTTTTAAAAACCCTTTGGCAGTCCCCCAAAGCACTGATAAAGGTAAAAAACACTCCAAAACAACTGTCTGCTGATTAATAATTGGTTTACTCCCAGTCGTATTGCAAGGCTCAGTGAGTCAGAAGTGACTTGAGGAACGCTACATCCTAAAGGTGGCAAAGTAGACTTATAGTCCCCTTTCCTTAAACTTATTTAAATTTTTTTAAAAATTTCAGGGGGACCCAACCATGGGGGTATATGTCCCCAAACCCCCCCTTAATGGGGCATCCCCCCTAAAGGAAAAGGCCCTTTTCCCCTTTTGGGGTCCTGTAGGGGGAAAAACACTTCTGTACTTTTGCACTGTTTGGGGGTAGGGCACCCTAAAACAGCTGTCTTGGGTTGAATATCGGGTTTTGGGTTTTACCCCCAATATTTTGGGGAAAGTTCAAGGGAGTCAGAAGTGATTTTGAAAAAAGTACATCCAATAGGTGGAAACAAATTTATTTTAAGCCCCTTTTTCCCTTTAAAACCCTTATTTAAATCTTTTTAAAATTTTCGGGGAAAGCAACCAGGGTTTTATAGGGTCCCCACCACCTTCATTTTTGTATCCCCCTGAGAAAGGCCTTCCCCTTTTTGGGGCTATTTGTAAAGGAAAAACTTCTCTCCCTCGCCCTGATTAGGGGTTTTCACTCTAAAAACAGCTGTCTTCAGATAAATTTTTTGGGTTTTGGGGTTTTTACCTCCAATTATTGAAGGTTTTCAATGGGTGGATGTGATTTGGGAGGAACGCTAAAATTAATAGGTGGCCCCTGCAGTTTCCCCAGTCTTTTCCTTGAGCTTATTTGAATTTTTTAAAATTTAGTAGAGCCCAGGGTGTATAAGTTTCCACAATCTCCATTATGCCTCTAAAAATTGATTTTTCATTCCCCCTTTTTTGGAGTTTGAAAAGACAGCTTTGGTTACATTAAAATACATACCAGACTTTTCTAATTCCCCCTTACTAAACTCACTCTTTTTTCTGCTTTTCTCCTCCCACAAAACCATGGCCCCAAAACCAAATCCCGATGACTCACACAATAATATTTTTTTTATTAGAAAAAAAACTTCGACAAGATCTTAGAGAAACTTTGTTGTCCCTTATAAATCGGGGAAAAGGGTTTTAAAGGGTTAAAACAATTGAGGTTCATATTCTATAGTGAAAAAAGTTTTGTCAGGTGGACAAATTAAAGGGAAGGGGGACAATTTTTCCCAAGAAATAATGTCTTGGGGTAAATTCAATTAAAGGGGAATCTGAGAATGAATTGCTTGCTGACCGCCCCTCTATGAGAATGGTTGACTTGCGGGTTCGGGCCCCTTTTCATGAAAATGAGAGGGTTTCTGCTGACTTTGCCCTCTCAGAAAATGAGATGGTTCTGCTGATTTTGGGCCCCCCTCATGGAATGAGTGGCTCTGCTGACTCCCCCCCTAATGGAGAAGGGGTTTGGTTTCGCTGACTGGGCCCCTCTTATAAGAATGAGATGGTCTGTGACTCTGTCCTCTATGAGAACCCAGAGGGCCCTTGCTGACTCTGTCCTCTCATGAGAATGAATGGCTTGCTGCCCTTCTGCCCTCTTTTAAGAATGCCCTTGGCTTTGCTGACTCTGCCCTCTCATGAGAATGAAAAGGCTTTACTAAATCGGTCATTCATGAAAATGAGATGGCTCGGTTGATCCCCCTTTATAAAAAAATTAGAGGGTTTTTCCTGCTAAACTCTGCCCTCTCATGAAAATTGAGATGCTCTGCTGACTCTGACCTCTCATGTGAATGAGTGGATCTCCCTGACTTGCCCTCTCTTTGGAAAATGAGATGGCTCTGCTGACTCTGTCCTTCATGAAAATTGAGATGGTCTGTAAATTTGTCCTTCATGAGAATGAGATGGTCTTTTGGGGCTTGTCCTCTCTTGAGTTTGAGGGGTCTGCCCCCCTGGGCCCCTCTCATGGGGTTTGAGTTTGGCTTGCTGCCTCCCCCCTAAAAAGAATGGATGGCCTGCTGACTGGCCCTCTCATGGGGAATGGATGGCTTGGCTGACTCGGCCCTTTTTTTAAGAATGAGATGGCTTGCGGGATTTGTCCTCTCTTTTGGAGAATCGATGGCTCTGCTGACTCTGCCCTTTCATGAGAATAAACATGGCTTTTCTAAATCTCCCCCTAATGAAAATGAGTTTGGCTCTGTGACTCTCCCCTCTCATGAGAATGGCGGGCTCTGTAAATCTGTCCTAAAATTTGAAAAATGGGGGGGGCTCTGCTGATTTCTGCCTCTAATGAGAATGAGATATCTCTCCTGACTCTGCCCTCAAAGGGAAAAATGGTGGCCCCCTGTTGTTTTTTCCCTTCTATTATGAATGGAATGGGGATGGTCTGCTGACTCTCCCCCTCTAATAAAAATTTAAAATTCTCTGCGACTCTCCCCTTTAATGAAAAATGGATGGCTTGCTGTTTTCCCCCTCAAATTTAAGAATGGGGAATTGCTCTGTTACTCTCCCCCTCTCATGAAAAAGGGAGATGGTCGGGTGACTGGGGACCCTCCTATGAGAATGAGATGGCTCTGCTGACTGGGCCCTCTTTATAAGAATCAGATGGCTTTGCTGACTTTGCCCTCTCATGAGAATAGTTATCTTTGACTCTCCCCTCAAAAGAGAAGGGAGATAGCTTGTTGTTTCTCCCTTCATTATGAACGAGAGGGCTTACGGACTCGGCCATTCATGAAAGGGAGATGGCTCGGGTTGATCGGCCCTTTAAAAGGAATGAGATGGTTTGCTGACTCTGCCCCTCAGGGAAAATTTAGATGGCTCTGCTGCCCTTTTCCCCTTCTTTTGTAAAATGAGATGGCTCGTGAATTTTGGCCCCTTCCAGGGAGAATGAGATGGCCCCTGCTGGACCCCTTTTCCTCTCATGAGAATGAGATGGCTCTGGCGACTTGCCCTCTATGAAAAATGAGATGGCTTGTTGCCCTCTGCCCCCTAATGGAATGAGAGGGCCCTCGGTGATTTGGGTACTTTTCATGGGGAAATTTGAGATGGCTCTGCTGACTGGGGGGGGCCCCCTCTTTATAAGAATGAGAGGGCTCTGTGACTCGCCCTTTCCATGAAAAAACAGAGGGCCCTTTTGCTGACTCTGCCCTCTCATGAGAATGCCCGGGTTTTTCCTGCTCTGCCCAAATTAAAGAATTAGTTTGGCTTGTGACTCTGCCCTTCATGAAAATTGAGCGGGCTCTGTGACTTGTCCTAAAAATGAAAATGAGATGGCTCTGTTGACTCTGCCCTAATGAGAATGAGATATCTCTACTGACCCCTTCCCCTCTAAGGGAAAATAAAGAGGGCTCGTTGTTTTCCCTTTACTAGAATGAAAAATGGGAGGGCTCTGCTAAACTCTCCCCTTTTAATAAAAAATTAGATATCTCTGCCGACTCGCCCTTTTAAATGGAATGAGTTGGCTTTCTGATTTCACCCTCTAATAAGAATGAGTTGCTCTCCCTTAAACTTGCCCTCTCAGGGAGAATGAGAGGGCTTGCTGACTAAACCCCTATGGGGGGGGAAAAAAATGAGAGGGCTTGCGGGATTTGGCCCCTTTTTAAAAAGGGAATAGGGGGCCCTTCTGCTAAATTTGCCCTTCATGGGGAATGGGGATGGCTTTGCTGCCCTTCCCCCCTTTAATGAGAATGAGATGGCTTGCTGCCCTGGGGCCCTTCATGAAAAAGAGAGGGCCCTTTGCTGCTCGGGCCCTCTTTATAAGAATGAGAGGGCTTGCTGACACTCCCCCTTCATGAAAAATCAGATGGCTTTTGCTGATGGGCCCCCCTCTCATGAAAATTTGGACTTGGCTCTGCTGACTTGCCCTCTTTTTAAGAATGAGAGGGGCTCTGTTAAACTCTCCCCTTCTCATGGAAGGAGATGTTCTCCCTGACTGGGCATTCATGAGAATGAGATGGCTCTTTTGGGCCTCGGCCCTTTTATAAGAATGGAGGGTTCTCCCTAAAACCTCCCCCTTCATGAAAATGGCAGGGGCCTTGCGGGCTCTGCCCTTTATGAAAAATGAGATGGCCTTGCTGACTGTGCCCCTCTCATGAGTTTTCAAAATGGCTCTGTGACTCTGCCCTCTTTGAAAAATGGACTTTGGTTTTTTGACTTTTCCCCCTTTAATGAAAAATGAGAGGGCTTGCTGACTCTGCCCTCTCTGAGAATGAGCGGGGGCTTGCTGACCCCTGTCCTTTATGAGAATGAGGGGGCTCTGCGGGACTCTCCCTTTTAATGAGAATGATAATCTTTAAAATGACTTGCCCTCTAATGGAATTTTTATGGCTTGTTGTTTCTACCTTTACTATGAATGAGAATGAGAGGGGCCCTCTGCTGACTCGCCCTCTAAGGGAAAATGAGAAAATCTCTGCCGACTTGCCCTAATGAAAATGGATTTCCCTGCCGATCTGCCCTTAATTTAAATAGGGGGCCCTTGCTGATGTCACCCTCTAAAGAATGAGACGGTTTTTCTGACTCTCCCCAATCATGGGGAATTAGGGGCTTGCTAAACTCCCGCCCTTTGGAGAATTAGAGGGCTCTGCTGACTCCGCCCTCTCATGAGAATGAGATGGCTCTGCAGACAATGACAAACAATGAAAATAGGGATAATGAATGAGTTTGTTTTAAATGAGCACTTTCTTTTTTTATAATATTATAAAATTTTTAAACGGGAACGCCCCCCCTAAGGAAAATGAGATGACTGCTGATTTTTCCCTTTAATGCGGGGGGTAACACAGTTTTAGGCCCAAAGGGGCCCCTATTGTCTTTTAACACCTTTAAAGGGGGCCGCGTAAATCTTATAGAGTTTTTTCCCCATATGGGGGACCTTTGGGCCCATTTTCCCAAACGGCTTTTTTTGCGGGATTTAATTCCCGTCCCCCCAATTACCCCTTGTGGCGGGGGGGGGGGGCGGGAGCGGAGGAGGTGGGGGGGGGCCCGGGCACTTCCCCGGGGAAATAGACAATCACTGTTGGGCGGCGGTTTACGCCACTAAAAAAGGTGACATTTTCAATTTTTCCCCCCCCGGGGTGGCTTCGCCGGGCGGGGGAGGGAGACGTAATCCTTAGTTTTTTTATGAGAATTTAAATTTTCCGTAATGAAGGGGGCCATTTTGGGCCCCTTTAATTGGGCACTTGGGGCCCCGTAATTACGGACCAAAATTTACCCCCCCTTTTTAAGCCATGGGGGAACAGGGCCCTTAAAGGGCCCAAAACCCTTGTATTTTTTAAATGGCGGGAAGGCCCAGGGTTTCCCATTTTTGGGGGAAGGGAACCCCGGAGATCGAAGGGGAGGTCCCCGCTCAGGGCTTCAGGAAAAAGGGAAATGAGGTGCCTATTTTTATTGTGTTTTGGGGGGCTACAGAAGGGCCGGTTTAACATCTAAAAAAACTAGAGAAAAACAGCTCCAACTAGTTCCTCCATCATCTCCCCCTTTCATCCCTTCTGAGGTCTAAAACCAATCGACATCTTTTTGGCCTTATCTTGTGGATTGACCGGTTTTTTCCCAAAAAATTTAAAATCTTCCTCTGGGGAAAAAAAAAACCCAGAGATTATCCCAAAAACCCAGTTTTATAGATTCCCTTTTTTGGTTGCTTAAAATAGCAAATAAAGCCCTACAGTGGCCATCAAAACAGTCCCGCCTTACAATGCCCCCCAAAAAGTCCCGCTTTTCATGGGTATCCCCATAAACGTGCCAGCCACTGGTGCCCCCCTAAACATTGTCCACCACTTTTGGTGCCAAACCCCAAAAAACGTCCCAAGCCTAAGAGTGCCCCCCAAAAACGTGCCACCCAAAACGGGTTACCCATAAAATTATTTTGCCACCCCTTTTAAAAACATTTCCCAAAGCCTTTTAGTGTCCCCTTGCAATTTGCCCCCCCTTTACAGTTTCCACCAAAATCGGGGGTCAAAAATTAGTGCCCCAATGAAATGCCGCATTTACGGGGCCCATCTTAAAAAGAAACCGTTTTACGTGCCCCCCATAAAGTGAAAGCCATTCAGAGGCCCCTTAAACTGGTACCTGCCATGCAAAACCCAAAAATAATAGGGGCCAGTTTTTCTGTGTGGTATTTAACGGGAAGGCCCCCCATAATGGGTAGCCATAAGCCCCATATTTGAGGGGGGCCTTTTCTTTACGGCTCTTGGGGGTCAGCTATTTTGGTCCCAAACTGACAGGTATTTTCAACATTTTGGCCTTTTACATTAATAATGCCAAAACCAAATACACCTGCCCAAAACCCCCATAAAACCCCCAATAAAACAGGGGGGGGCGGGGGCTTTGGTTAATTTTTTAATTTTAAGGGGGAGCCTTTTTTTTATTTCCCCCTTTTTTTCCATTCCCTTCCCCTTTAAAGTCCCCCAAAAATAAAAATTCCAGTCAAAAACCAGTGCCATCCATACTTTTTCCACTGTAGAAAAAGTTTTCAGTTAAATGCAGTTGTCAAAAAAGGGAATTATTACTGAAGTATAAGTAAAAAGAAAGGGGTTAGGGGAAAAAAGAGCTGGGGAAAACTCCACAGTGCCCTCTATTGGATGTGTTATTCCCCAAAATTCAAATGTAGCTCCCCGGGAAAGGCCTGCAATGTAAAAGGGAGTTTTTTACCCAAAACCAGTTAAGTTCATTTTACGGGCAGCGGGTTTGGGGTTTTTTGCTATCATCAGTGAGAGTAAAACAAAATGGTTGGCTGGGGTGAGAGGTAAGATTGGCTTAAAAGGGGGGAAAAAAATCTCCCTTTTGGGAGAGCCCCCAAAAAATTAGTCAGTGTGGGGATTTACTTGCCTTTCAGCCCTCACTGACTGTTTTGCAAAAAGCAAAGGTTTAGGGAAAAAAGAGCTAAAGGGAAATTTTCATTTGCACTGAAGTTGAGAACAGAGCAAAGATGTTCCTTTTCTGAGGGGTGGGGCCGCACGAGGGGACACTGGTGCTGCATGTGGCCACCGGATTGCATGTTGTGCTCCCCTTCGCTAATGAGAATGAGATGACCCTATTCACCTTGTCCTAGTTTAAAACAGCAAACCCAAAAATAAGCGGGAAAAAAGGCGGGTTTAGTGTCCCCTTTTTGGTATGTCTATTTGATTATTTACTAGGGGGCCCAAATGAAAGGGAATCGCATCTTTTTTCCTGCATTCAAGATTATTCCTTTTTTGGAAAATATTTTTTTTTTCAGTTTTCCTTTGTTTTTCCCAAATTTTATTCAGACCTTTTTTTTAAAAGAAATGACACTAAAAATATCTCAACTTAAAAGTCCCCAAAAAAAAAAAACGTTAAGATCTCAAATTTAAGGCGAAAAACCTCCCCGGCGTAGTTTAAAAAGGCGGCTGCTACAAGGGCGGGGGGGGACCCCCAAAACCATTAAAAGGGGTGAAGACGCAGGAGAGAAGCCCTTTGGGTACTTTGTGAAAAGAACTTTTATGCCTTCCTATAAGCAAAAAAAGCCCATTTTGGGCCCTAATGAAGTAATTTAACCTGGGGGGAAGAGGAAGTTTTCTTGGCTTTTAGTGTAGACATCTTTTTCAGTAGTTTTAATGTGATGTATATGGTTCATTGTCCTCCCTGGCAGAACATTCCGCTTTGAACTGGCCCCCGGAAAATCATTTTACAAGGGCCCCCTTTTCCAAAACTGAAGACGATGTTTTTCTTTTTGTGGGTACAAAAGTCATTCCTTTAAATCCCTTTTTTACGTAAAACCATTTTCCTCTTTTTTTTTAGCTTTTCATTTTTAAAGGGCGTAACTTATTCCGAAGGTGGCCCCTTTTCCCGTCTAGGCGCTGTGAATTTACATCCCGGAACCAAATTTAAAATTCAAAGTCCAAAATTGGTTTAAATTTGGGGGGCCCCCCGGGGGATGTTTAGTTTGGGCATTTTTAATTTCTCAGGAAGGGATCTTTCGGTTTCGGAAAAGGGAATATCACGATCTGAGTGAAAAAAAAAAAAAAAAGAATTACGTGTAAGGTTTTTATTATAGAAAGGGCCCCAAAATTTATTGGGTTTTAAAAAAAAAACACTTTAAAAGTCTGTGGGGAAATTTTCCCTTGGAATGTTCCCAATGCATTGAAGGGGTTTTCCCCATGACGCAAACCCCCGTTCCAGTTTTCGGATGGGTTTCCCGGGGGGCCCACCCCCGTGGGGTTGATTGTAGGGACCTAAAAATTTAAATTGATTTTTGGGGAAATCCCCCCTTGGAGTTGATTTTTGGGGCTTTTACCAGTAATGTTTGGGTTCTTGGGGCTCCCAGTAAAGTTGGTTTTTTGGGCCCGCCCAAAAAAAGTTGTTTTTGAGGCCCCCCAATTTTAAGTTGTTCCCGAGGCCCCAATGGGTTGGGTTTTGGGGCCCCTCGGGAAGGTTTTTCCGGGGCCCTCATAGGAGTTGATTTTTTGGGATCTCATAAGGGGTTAATTTTTTGGGGCCCCCCCGGGGGAGTTGAATCTTTGGGGCCACCTTTTGGGGTTGATACTTGGGGCCCAACCCCGTGGGGTTGATTCTTTAGATCAACAAATTTGAGTTGATTTGGGGCCCCACCGTGGGGGTTTTTTCCTTTTGGCCAAACCAAATGTTTAAATTTTTGGGGCCCATCAGTGAAGTTGATACTTGGGGCCCACCCGTGGAGGGTTGATTCTTTGGTTTCCCTATTCCTTCCTGCACTTAATGCTTAAAACTTTGTTTAAAAATTTTTTTTAGTTTAGTATATTGCAGAAAAAGGGGCATTATTTATTTTAAAAAACCCCAAAAACCCGTCCATCCCCAAAGCTAAGTCGGGGACAACAAACCCCAAATTCCCAGAGGAGGTAATAAAAAACCCCCGGGAAAAAAAATTTTCGAGGTGCGCCCCACTAATGAAACATTTGCTCACACACCCCATCCACTGGGGGGGGGGCAACTCCCTATTTAAAAAGCTGACATTGGTTGGGTACCAGTTCCCCCCAGTCTCCCAAAAAAAGCCCCCAAAAACAAAAAAGGGGAGATCACAAAAATTTGCAAAAATATGATAAAAAACCAAATCACACGCTGACTATCCTTGTTGAGTGATTGTTGTATTAAATCACACTTTCCTTTAAGACTTTTAAAAAGGGGCCCAGTTATACGGTTACGGTGGTGCCCCTTGCTGGATTACAATCTATTGGGGATGCCCTTATAGGGTGATCGAGCAGGTAGCCCAGTTTTTTTCAAAAGTGTGAAAAACAAAACTTACTGACACCCCAAATTCCACAGTTTACAGGGCAAAATGGTTTAAACCACATTTTGCCAACTCTCCCTTTTTGGGGGGGGGGGGTCCCGATTTTTGGGGCCCCCCCCGCCCCCCCGGGCCAGAGTTGGGGGAAAAATCCCCCCCCAGCAGGCAGCAGGGGCTTTTAAAAAGGGGGAACCCCCGGGCCCCCGAGTTAGCGTAGTGCGCTACCCCTGGCGCCACCGGTTGTTCCCACAGGCGGGGGGGAAGGGGCCCGCTTTTGGCCCGCTTCCCTGCCCGGGTCTCGCTGTGCGGGGGGGGGCGGGGAGGGTTCGCCCTCCTCCCCCCCCCCAAAGGGTTTGAACGCCCCGGTGTGCCCCGTAAAAAGGGTAGGGGCGCGGGGTTTTTAAAGGGGCGGCTGCTCTCACCCCCCCTGCGTCGCGGGAGGAGATCGGAGGTGTCAGGTTGCAGAAGCTGGTGGGTAAAGTGCCCTTTTTTTTTTTTTTTTTAGTAGCTATAAGGGGGCTTACCTGGCTACAATTGGGGGGAAATACCCAACAAAAAAGGGGGCAATTCCTGACTTTCAATGGGAGCATCTTTCCCGGCCACAGAGGGGGGGGCCCACCCGGCAACAGGAGGGCTTTTTCCTGGCCCCACAAAGGGGGGGCCCCTTTTTTGGCTTTAAAAATGGGGGGGGGGGATACCCGGCTAACAATGGGGGGCATACCCCGGCAACAGAAGGGGGGACTACCGGGTAACTTTGGGGGGATCTAAAGGGGGGCAACAGGGGGGAAAATCCTGGCTAACTTTTGGGGGGAATATGGCTAAAAATGGGGGGCCTAACCCGGGTAACAATGGGGGGGACTTTCCCGGCTAACAATGGGGGCATACCTGGTAACAAAAGGGGGGCACTACCTTTGGGTAAAAAAATGGGGGCATCTAAACCCGGGGTAACAAAGGGGGCATCTACCTGGCTAACAAAGGGGGCAAACTTCCTGGCAACAAAGGGGGGCATCTACCCGGCTAACAAAAAGGGGGGATCTAACTGGCTAACAAAAAGGGGGATCTTTCAGAGGGGGCATCTACTGGGGTACAAGGGGGCATCTAATTTCCTACAAGGGGGCATCTAACCCGCCTGTAAGGGGCAATACCTGGTTTTTGGGGGGGGGTAATAATGGTTTTAAGGGCATCTTTCCTGGGTTTCTTCCAAAAACCCCTTTTGCGGGTTTGGGGGAGGGGGGTTTTGGCTTTGTGAAGGGGCGTGGGAACTATGTAAACCATGAGTAAGGAAAAAACAAGCAGACAAAAAAACTGCAAACAGACAAATGTTTGTCCTCCCCGCTAGGTTTTGGCCCCCCAGCACTGTTTCTGAGTTTGCTGCCCCTTTTTACAACCACTGTAACTATAGATGTAGGGAGCTTTGCAGCTTTCCCAAAGAGGCCCCGGGGGTTGAGGGGGCCCCCTCAAAGGGAAAGAAATTGCACATTTTTGAAGGGGAAAAAACAAAGTCGGTGACTTTCGCTTTAGCCCAAAA
>JAODAL010080250.1:0-12310 GCA_025379985.1 Phyllomedusa bahiana | reverse complement strand
GTGTTGCTGTATCTTAATGGCCCAGGACAGCCCTTTAAGAAAGGTTGGGGGGGGACCCCGCTGTACTGTTCAAGTGCGCCCTACCCTCTGCTCTGCACAGCCTTCTGGGGGGGCGGAAGGGGGCAGTCCAACCGGTGATATGCACCTATCTGCCATTTAGGGCCCATCCTATCGCTATGCTCTAAATGTCAGATAGGACGACCCCTTTGAGTGAAGAGATGACATTCTGATGGTGCTGGATCTGGAGGAGGAGATCGGACATTGCAGCAGAGCTCTTGTAACGTTTCCACGGTCCATGGGGCAATGGGTGGGGGGAGTTGGGTTTGAGCATCTTCTTCACCAGTTGAGGTTTTTTGGCTGATGAATAAGTAGTTCACTTCCAACTCTTTCCCAACCGAGTGTATTTCATCACTTAATACACTCCAGACGGTGACGCCGAGCTCCAAGCAGATTTAGTCTCGAATAAATCTGAGAAGGAACGATTCCTTCATTTGTCAAAAATGTGATCATCATTATCTGCACAACACGACCGTGCACCTCCCGCTCCGACACGTGGATCACACCCGGCAGGAAAGTGGGGGACAGAGCAGCTAACACTGCTACCAACAGGCCCACACATGCACGGGTCCAATGAGTCACACCGACCACACACGCTCTACAAGAACAGAGCATGAAAAGTCCTGTGACTTCTAAAATGTCTACTTTAGTCAATCCTTGTGTTCCCTGTGAAATAACAATCCTGGAGCCTCTTCTCTTATCTCTCTGTGTTGTGCTGTTCCTCTGTTATTCCTCCTAGAAATATTATACTGAATCTGTCACCTGGGTGTTACCATTCCAGTTTTACAAGGGGGCGTGTCCAACTGAGAAGGGTCCCCCCCCCAGCTGGTAACACCCACCTGACAGATTCAGTAATACATTTCTAGGAAGAATAACAGAGGAACAGCACAACACAGAGATATAAGAGAAGAGGCTCCAGGATTGTGATTTCATAGGGAACACAAGGATTCACTAAAACAAATCAGGAAATGTCACAGGTCCTCTTTAACCCCTTCCCGACAGCCAGTTATAATTTTTTGGTTCTTTTTCCCTGCTTGCCTTCCAATAGCCTTAAAGGAGTTGTCTCCCTACAGAGTTTCATAGGAAGCATGAATGAAATACTCTGTCACTTCTTGGTTCAGAATGACTGTAATTTGCATACAGCTCTGTGGTGTATTCAACTCTGTGTTTTCAGTTGCTAATTAGTTCAGATTAGCTCAGAAGCTTCTCTGAAACTACAAGCAGGACTTTTTATCTGATCCCTCAAACAAAAGCCCTAATTAGCGCTGTTTACTTTAGATAAATCAAGCTTTTTACTGCTGCCCAGCACAGAGGTGCCGCGACCTGTGTGACCAGTGTCACTCACTGCTATCACATAGAACAAACAGCAGGGGGGAGAGCTGTACACAGGTCGGTTACTGAGGTAACAGAAAGAGCCAGAGAGGTGATAAATTCACTTGTAGCTCCTTAACAAAAACAGATGAACAAAGCAATATATTTGGAAAATGTCTTTATTTTGTGTTCCCTACAATTTGAAAGCTATTCTTTGTAACTCTTATTTTTCCATCTACATAGACATACGATTGCTTTTTTTTTGTTTGATAAGATGGACTTTCTAATGGTGTCAGTCACCTACTACAGAATATACTACGAAGCTGGAAAAAATTTTCAGTGGGTGAAATGCAAAAAAAAAAAACCTAAAAAACTAAAAACCTACTTGCGCCATGTTTGCGGGAGTTTTTTTTTTTTTTTACAGAGTTCAATCCTCAGTATAAATGGGGTTCTCTGTGTTCTGCAGGTCGTTACGATTCCGCTGATACCAAGTATGTAGGGTTTTCGTTATGTTTTAGTACTTTGATAATTGGTACTGCGACCGATAACTTTTTTAGCTCTTCCACCTCTGGGGCTGAGTAAGGGCTTGTTTTTTGCCGGCTGCAGTGTACTTTTTATTGATGCCACATTGGGATAGAGGCGACTTTTTTGATCACTTTTAATTCCAATTTTTAGAGGACGTGAAATTACAAAAAAAAAACCTCCCCCGCAATTTTGGTGTTTGGAATTTTTTTTTCTCCTATATTGTTCAGCGTACAGGAAAAATGATGTTATATTTTAATAGATCGGACATTTACAGATGTGGCGACACCAAATATATTATTCTTTTTTTTGGGGAAAGGGGGGGGTTAAAAAACTTTTAAGTTTTTTTTATTAAAAATTTAAAAACTTTTTGTTTTTCACAAAAAATTTTTGCCCCCCCTAAACTTGCCCCATTGAAACCCCTTCTTTTTTACAAAAATAAAGCGAAGGGGAAACCCAAAGATGGCGGACTAGTACTTCTCCCCTGGGGCGGGGAAGTTAGAAAACCCTAGCACGGGGGGAGGGAAACCCTTCATTGGGCCCCTCCGACTACCAGGTAAAGGGCAACAATGGGGAAAGAGGAACGGTGCACAGCACCTTTTCCCCTAAATTTATTCGTTTCTGCCTGGGCTAGAGGGTTAAACAGCGGGATTGGGCCCGCCCCTATCTCTGGTTTTGGGCAGCGGGTGTCAGTTAATTGACAGTTTATAATTATAAGCCCTACTAGGACCTTCCGAAACAGGATGTACCCATATTCCCAAATTTTTGGAAAGGTTTTTCAAATCCCCCTCGAAATTTAAAGGGGGGGGGGTTTGAAGCTGACACGCCACACAAAGGGGCCCCAAATGATTAGTGTTCAAATTTTTTATTGTCGTTATGGATAATTAAAAAACCAGAAAAAAAAAATTTTAACTAGCAAAAACTTCTAAATCCATGGCCGGGGCGTCCTGGTTTATCCCGGGCCAATGAGGTCACCGTTGATTGTTCATTTGATCACCAATCACAGGGCGGAGTGGGTCAATATGGTACACCAGAAACAGATCACTGCGCCTATGAACAGCTACTGTTATATGAAGGACGAACAGTTTGACATCATCGACGTGGATTCCACATTGATGGAACGGTCGTGTTGACACGAAACCATCCCCCGCAATGTGAGGAGGCATTTGGCAATGACCTTTTGAACACCTTGAGCCTAGATGGTGTTTCCAGACAGCCCATCGAAAACGTCGACTGTTAAGCCCGCCTCCGCCACTGATCTGTAACTAGTGGGAGTTTGCAGTACGTGGCGCACCAATATTGATGTGGCAGCACCTGGTTAACATCCCATACTGTAGCAAGGGAGGCGGAGTGCAACATCGAAGTTGGTGCATACCGTAGCAACCAACCATTAGGCCAGCGCTATATAACTTACATATGTGGCTGCAACCGTATGGCATCCCATCCTATTCAGGCACAGCGGCTATATATATCAATATGGCTGCACCTTGTATTACACCACTCCTATCAGGCACAGCGCCTATACAAACCCTGATGGTGGCTACACTGGAATGGCATCCCATCACTATCCAGGCACTCCGCTCATTACACTGATATGGCTACACTGGCATTACAAACGCCACCTATCAGCACAGTGCCACATCTGATAGTGCTACACCTGCATTACATTCCATCCTATGCCAGGTACAGCGCCATACATCTGATAGTGGCACTGGTTACAACCCCATATCCATGGCACAGCACCGATCATCGTGTGGCTGCAGACTGTGCATGGCATCATTCAAGACAGATCATATATTGAGTCAGCTCACTCTTATTACACCTTACTATCAGGCCAGCACATACACCGATAGTGGCTGCAATTCGGCATGGATCCAAATCAAGCACAGCGCACATATAATGATAGCGGCTGCAGCCTGTATTACACCCACACATGCTATCCAAACAGAAGCGCACACATTGATAGTGGCTGACTGGTTATTACACCCATGCAATCCAGCAAAGCACAAATCTGATAGTGCTGCTAGCAAAACTTCTCATTCCATCCTACTCAGGCCAGTGATCACAGCCAGATAGTGGTGCACCTGATTGTTACACCCATCCTGTCCAGCCAGCACATACATCTGATAGTGGCTGCACAAAGATACATCCCACACCTATTCAGAGCACAGCGCCTCATTGAAAGTGGCTGCACAAGTATTACAACCAGACTATCACCGGCACAGCATGCATGACATCGATAGTGGGCTGCACCTTGTATTAACACCCCAATCCGATCAGCACAGCACCATACTCTGTAGTCGGCTGCACCTTGTATTACACCCCATCCTAAGTCCAGACCCCAGCACCGTCAACTGATAGTGGCTGCACCAAGTATTACACTATCATCCTATCCAGGCACAGCACCATACATCTGATAGTGGTTGCACCAAGTATTACACCCCATCCCATTCAAGCACAGCGCCATATATCTGATAGTGGCTGCACCTTGTATTACAACCCATGCTATCCAGACACAGCACCATACATCCTAGTGGCTGCAACCGGTATTGCATCCCATCCTATTCAAGCGTCATATCTGATAGTGGCTGCACCTTGTATTACACCTCATGCTATCCAGACACAGCACCATACAACTAGGTGGCTACACCGGTATGGCATCCCATTCTATTCAGCACAGCGCCATACATCATGATGGTGTGGCTGCAACCTGGTAATTACACCCCATCCTATGCAGGCACAGCGCCATACATCTGATAGTGGCTCACCATGGTAATACACCCCATCCTAATCCAGACAGTCGCCATACAATCCTGATAGTGGCTGCACCGTGTATACACCCCATCCTATGCAGGCACAGCGCCATACATACTGATAGTGGCTACACCTGTATTAAAGCCCCATCTTGCAAGCACAGCGCCATAT
The DNA here is from genome assembly GCA_025379985.1 of Phyllomedusa bahiana. Taxonomy (NCBI): domain Eukaryota; kingdom Metazoa; phylum Chordata; class Amphibia; order Anura; family Hylidae; genus Phyllomedusa; species Phyllomedusa bahiana. The sequence goes on along the minus strand of JAODAL010080250.1, from coordinate 7,495 downwards.
CTGATAGAGTGGCTGACACCTGGTATTAAACCATCCATGCAATAGGCACAGCGCCATACATCTGATAGTGGCTACACCTGGTATGACATCCCATCCTACTCAGGCATAGCATCACACATGATAGTGGCTGCACCTTGTATTACACCCCATCCTATCCAGACACAGCACCATACATCTGATAGTGGCTGCACCAAGTATTACATCCCATCCTATTCAGGCACAGCGCAATACATCTGATAGTGGCTGCACAAAGTATTACAACCCATGCTATCCAGGCACAGCAGCATACATCTGATAGTGGCTGCACCTTGTATTACACCTCATGCTATCCAGGCACAGCACCATACATCCTAGTGGCTGCAACCGGTATGGCAACCCATTCTATTCAAGCACAGCGCCATACATCTGATAGTGGCTGCAACCGGTATTACACCCCATCCTATGCAGGCAAAGCGCCATACATCTGATAGTGGCTTCACCTGGTATGACACCCCATCCTATGCAGGCACAGCGCCATACATCTGATAGTGGCTACACCTGGTCTTACATTCCATCCTATCCAGGCACAGCGCCATACATCTGATAGTGGCTACACCTGGTATGACACCCCATCCTATCCAGCACTGCACCATACATCTGATAGTGGCTGCAACCGGTATTACACCCCATCCTATGCAGGCACAGCACCATACATCTGATAGTGGCTACACCTGGTATTAAACCCCATCCTATGCAGGCACAGCGCCATACATCTGAAAGTGGCTACACCTGGTATTAAACCCCATCCTATGCAGGCACAGCGCCATACATCTGATAGTGGCTACACCTGGTATGACATCCCATCCTACTCAGGCATAGCATCACACATGATAGTGGCTGCACCTTGTATTACACCCCATCCTATCCAGACACAGCACCATACATCTGATAGTGGCTGCACCAAGTATTACATCCCATCCTATTCAGGCACAGCGCAATACATCTGATAGTGGCTGCACAAAGTATTACAACCCATGCTATCCAGGCACAGCAGCATACATCTGATAGTGGCTGCACCTTGTATTACACCTCATGCTATCCAGGCACAGCACCATACATCCTAGTGGCTGCAACCGGTATGGCAACCATTATGTCAAGCACGCGCCATACATCTGATAGTGCTGCAACGGTTTACACCCATCATCAGCAAAGCGCCATCATCGATAGTGGCTACACCTGGTATGACACCCCATCCTATGCAGGCACAGCGCCATACATCTGATAGTGGCTACACCTGGTCTTACATTCCATCCTATCCAGGCTCGGCCATACATCTGATAGTGGCTACCCTGGTATACACCCATCCTACCCACTGCACCATACATCTGATAGTGGCTGCAACCGGTATTACACCCCATCCTATGCAGGCACAGCGCCATACATCTGATAGTGGCTACACCTGGTATTACACCCCATCCTATCTAGGCACAGTGCCATACATCTGATAGTGGCTGCACCTGGTATTACACCCCATCCTATTCAGTGCAAAACCTGCAGTACCAGGTACAATCCGAGTGCTGCAGCTCCTTCAATCAGATGGGGGACGAGAGCCAGACCTCCACCAATAGGATATTGATAGCCGAAGAATAGGCCATCAATATTAAAGTCCCGTTGTCCGCTTACTTGAAGAAGATCTTTTGTTTATGTTCACATGGAGTGAATATGCTGCAAAAAGTCTTCAGTGTATAGCAGCAGCAGCAAAGCGGACGAGGTTTTAAACCTGTCACATCTGACCTACATCTGTCAATGTCGGGAAGTGTGTATAAAGAGAGCTCAAAAGTGCAGTAGCTAAGAAAGTACTGAGGGGCACCCCTCCACCCGCCATAGGGTGCCAACTGGTTGCCCTAGTATCTGGGAGCCTAGTGAAGGCCCCAGGTCTGCCATCTTACTAATGCAGGGTGTAAAGGAGCCCTAATAATGCATTGCAGAATAACGTTCGATTATCTCAGTATAGTGATCGCGCCTCCTTGGCCTTGGGGACTAAACTTACAAGTTAAAAAATTTATGATATTAACATTTGTTTTCGTGTTTTCATTATGTTTTAGTAACATTCTCTAATTAAATTAGCCCTACAGCTCCATTGTCTGCAACTAATAACGTTTTTTTCTTTTCCACCTATGAAATCGAGGGAGGGGGCGTTTTTTTTGCAGCTGAATTATAGAATTTATTGGTACAATTTTGGTATAGATGTGACTTCTTGATCACTTTTTAATCAAAGTTTTTAGGGTACATGAAATGACAAAAACAAACAATTTTGTCATTTGGAATTTATTTTTTCTCTTCTACATTGTTCAGCGTACGGGATAAATGTAATATTTTCATATATTGGAACGCAGCAACATCAATTATGTAACTTAATTATTTTTATTTGTAGAATGGCAAAAGGGGGGGGCGAGTTGAACTTTCATTTTTTAATTTATTTTTTTATTGTCCTCTTGTACATGGAGCCTCCCTTAGGGTACTTAATCACTAGGGGGCGTAATCTCTTACACATGGTTCTGAATTATATATTTTAAATCAAGAAAGGTGTACCAAGATGGCAGCTCTCTTACTTCCTGCCTATGATGGAGGAGTAAAATGGCGGCTATGGACACCTGCATTAGGCTTCCGTCTACAATGGCAAACACTTGGCACCTGTAATCTGGTTGCCGTTTCGGGGGAAAGAATGGTAGACAGCACTGTTCCTCATTCAAGTGGTGATTGAGGCGTCTTAAAGGGGATGTCTCACTACAGACATTGACGGTATAATCGCTAGGATTGCGTATGGCTCTCCATTCTGTTCTATGGGAGAACAGAATGGAGAGCGACTGCGCAAGTGCTACAGCTCTCCAGTCAACGCTGCGAGTGGCAGCCATCTTTTGCACGCATGGCAAAAAAAAAAAAAGTTAAACAGCAGGTATTGGAGCCCAGCGACACACTCAGGGAGGTTGTGTGACTAGAGCTGTGGAGTCGGCAAACCAAAGCCCCGACTCCAACGCCTCAATTTCCCAAACCTCCGACTCCTGACTCCCTTATACACGGCGCATGTTTAAGTGATAACTTTACTGTAGTGAAATGGTCCCATCAGGCTGTTTATCTCTTTATGATACAATATCAAGTATTTAGGTAGAACAGACACTGACAAGCAAAAGGGTAACAGTGTTTTGATCTTTTGAACACTTGTGGGTAGAGTTGAAAAAAGCTTATTTGTATCCAAGTCCAGTCTGCACCAACATTGGGAATGTGTAGAAGAGACCTGGGATCAGATTTTGGTCAAGATAGCTTGAATCTGATCAGGAGCCCAGAAGGATTCAGAGCTTAGATGAAAGCCAAAGGTGGGATTTCCAAATACTAACAAAATAATACAAATTAAAATTTTGATTTTTAGGAGCCAAACAGTAACAGTGCAGTTACAGGAAAGAATCTACAGAACTAAGCAGATGCTAAATACTTGCAAGTCAAAGGTATGTATAAGATCGGTAAGATGACTGTATATAAAATTACAGTAGCCTCATGTACAAAGATGTAGTGGATGGTGAAAGTCCCAAATTCAAAACAGTGACCCTTTTGCTTGTCAGTGTAAATGTATTTATTGGATATGACTTTAGAACACAAAAAATTGTAAATATGCAAAACACTGCAGAAACATTTGTGGAGTCTCTGAATTTGTTCTGAGAAATAGCATTGCCTCCATCAGATTCTGCATACATGACCTCACATCTGATCTCATTATTTCCAGGCTAGAGAACTGCCTCTCTACACTAACTTGGGTTGGGGGAAATCGGTGACCACAGGGGCAACATCTCTAACAATGTCAGGGTATAAAGGCATTGTCTCAGCCACAGTCAGTTTTGATGAATGGTTGAACTTTTCTACTTCTTTGAAAGCAGGTGGAAAATTTTGCTGCAATCTGTTTGCCCTGGGAGCAGAATCTTTCCCCCTGGGGCAGCGCTTTGCCTGCTCCATGTCATCAATTACACTCCTCATGTGATGAGGCTGAAGATATGGGAGCAGCAGCACTGGCCGGAGCCAATTCCTCTTGCTCTTTGCATCAAACTAACTGGACCAACTTATTTTATTTTGGGAGTCGGAGTCGGTTCCTTTTATGACGACTCCGACTCTTGCAAAATAGGCACCGACTCCACGACTCAAACTCCAAAACTCAGACTCCACAGCCCTGTAAACCACTAGGGGGCGTAATCTCTTACACATCGTTCTGAATTATATATTTAAAATCAAGAAAGGTGTACCAAAATGGCAGTTCTCTTACTTCCTGCCTATGAAGGAGCAGTAAAATGGCGGCTAAGGACGCCTGCACTAGGTTTCCGTCTACCATGGCAAACGCTTGGCACCCTGTAATCTGGTTGCCGTTTAGGGGGAAAGAATGGTAGACAGCACTGTTCCTCATTCTTTCATTCAAGTGGTGATTGAGGCGTCTTAAAGGGGGATGTCTCACTACAGACATTGACGGTATAATCGCTAGGATTGCGTATGGCTCTCCATTCTGTTCTATGGGAGAACAGAATGGAGAGTGACTGCGCAAGTGCTACAGCTCTCCAGGTAATGCTGCGAGTGGCGGCCATTTTTTCCACTCGTGGCAAAACAGCAGTGATTGGAGCCCAGCGATACACTCAGGGAGGTTGTGTGAGCCTACACACCAGCGCCTCCCTGGTCTGTAGGCCGTGTCTGGTATTGCACATCTGCTCCACTAACTCAACACAATCCCCGCAGGGCGTCACTGCTTCAGTACCATCTAATCACAGGCACAAATTACAACTGGAGCCGTCTCCGATTACGGCTGTCATTGGCGGGGGTCAGCTGTCATTAACAGCCCCCTCCATACCAATAATAGGGCGAACCCATACGTCCATTGTTGATAAGGGGCTAAACTAACTCCAGCAGAACATTGTGACGTATGCTGCGCTATGTACCAGGGCACCGCCTGTACCCGTCGTACCATGGATGTGGCAGTGCGGCGCAGTTTCCATTGGATACAGATGTGGATATATCCTTCATTTCTGTCCCAGAAGGAGCCTGCTGGGACTTGTAGTCACACTGCTACAAACAATGGAGGAGGTAGAGGCGCAGGTGAAGGGAGGAGCAGATTTTGGGTTACGATATAATATGAATATATGAAGAAACGAGGTGTACGGGGCTCCAGGGAAGATAGGAGGGGGCAGCGGTGACAGACGGAGCAGGATCTGTCGCCAGGAGATAGTGATCCCTGCAGGGTCCCAACTCTGATAACTGCGCGTGTGCTTATCTCCCGGCTTCATGTTCAGACAGGGGACAAAATAACAGCCACAGACACCGGCCGTGCCAGCGACACACTCACTATATTTACTATTTTGCCCTAGGCAAACTTAAACTCGATCAGTTCTCAATCTATAAAGCACTAAAACGTAACTTTTATTATATATAACTCTTAAACTCTGTACACACTATTAAAAACCTGATCTCTAACCTCACCATATAACCCTTTCTACTTCTGAAAGAAGGAATAGCTCCTTTTCTATTATCAAGTCTGGTGGAACGTCACCTATTAACAGGAAAGCCTTATATATACAGTGATTTACCAGCTCCAATAAGGGATCCCGAACCTCCTACTTGGGCAGTCGTCCCTAATCTAATGGACACAGGACAAATAAGGCCCCCTTGTGACACCATCTGCAGCAGGTGACACTTGTAGACAGAGGTGAGAAATCACAATTTAAAACATCATGCCTGACCTCCCCAACATGTTTCACCAGCTAAACTGGCTTCATCAGGGGTTAGAGGTCCAGAAATCAGGTTTTTAAATAGTGTGTATAGAGGTTAAGAGTTATACATAATAAAAGTTACGTTTTAGTGTTTTACAGATAGAGAACTGATAGAGTTTAAGTTTGCCTAGGGGAAAATAGTAAATATAGTGATCAAAAGTCACTCTCTGTTCTCTTGCGAGATTCCCATTTTTTTTTAGACTAAGCGACACACTCGGGCTCAGAGATACAGACCGGGTCTCCACAATACCAGACACAGCGCCTCCCTGGTCTGTAGGCTGTGTCTGGTACTGCAGATCTGTCCCCTGTGAGGGAGTCACTGCTTGGGGAACAGACAGGAATTACCATAGGGCTCATCTATCTGTGACCCTTCTATATATGTTGGAGCATCCATGGCCCCTGACTTCCCCTGTAACAGCCGGCGCGCCGTATCATGGCGCGTTCTGTGCGCCCGCCGCGCTGTATTATAATGTTCTGAAGCCACTGCAGTTGTGCCATAGATGCAGGTGTGAACAGAGCCCTGTGACACAGACAGCGACTGCTGTCTCCAGGTTTTACCTCAAGTAACAAATCAGAGACCAATCCCCCTTGGTTGGGGAGCGGGGCTGTAAGGTTGAGGCATGTAGTTGGGGAGTAGGGGACAAGGTTGTGAGATTGGGGCGCAAAGGACAAAGTTGGGTAGCGGGGCTGTGAGGTTGAGGCGTGTAGTTGCGGAGCAGGGGACAAGGTTGGGGAGCAGGGGACAAGGTTGGGGAGTAGGGGACAAGGTTGTGAGGTTGGGGCGCAAAGGACAAGGTTGGGGCGCGGGGCGGTGAGGTTGAGGCGTGTGGTTGAGGAGTAGGGGACAAGGTTGGGGAGCGGGGCTGTGAGGTTGAGGCGTGTAGTTGAGGAGTAGGGGACAAGGTTGGGGAGCGGGGCTGTTTGGTTGAGGCGTGTAGTTGGGGAGTAGGGGACAAGGTTGGGAAGCGGGGCTGTGAGGTTGAGGCGTGTGGTTGGGAGTTGGGACAAGGTTGGGGAGCGGGGCTGTTTGGTTGAGGCGTGTAGTTGGGGAGTAGGGGACAAGGTTGGGGAGCGGGGCTGTGAGGTTGAGGCGTGTGGTTAGGGAGTAGGGGACAAGGTTGGGGCGCTGGGGACACTCAGGTCGAGCACTAGGGGGCCGCACAGCAGGGCCACACATAGGTACCTGAGCAGGTCCCGGAAGTCCAGGTAAGACAGGATCAGGAGCAGCGGATCGGAAGGTAGATCCGCCAGACCCAGCTCGTTGGTCCCCGCCATCTTGGAGGCGACCAGCTGAACAGGCGCAACTCCTCCCCTTCCCATTGACAGAAACCGCCCATCTCACGCCAAAGCCACGCCCCATCCTGGACCAATAACGGGCAAAGCGGCAGGAAAACCCCGCCCTCCCAGTGACGGAGGCGGAGAGACCACGCCCCAATCAAGATTACTACCGTAAACTGAGCGCTGAAACCCCGCCTTTCCCAATGACAGACAGCGTCAATCAAGCTGAGACCACGCCCACCAGTATTTCTACTATAAACAGTGATTAGAAACCCCGCCTTCCCCATAAACAAGCAACGTCAGTCTAAAACCAAGGTCCAGGAAGCTGCCATAACCCCGCCCATCCTCACTGAGAGACAACGCCCACTGTAAAGTAGGACCAGGCCTCTTTGATTTCAAGCGATGGTTTAAGTTTAAAACCCGGTTTACCGCGGGAAACA